>CANUEX010009117.1:0-62405 GCA_948099535.1 Jatropha multifida
CCCGAGCTGCGAATAGTACTTAATACTAATGCTGGGTCAAAAATTATTAACTCTGATTGTCTTATGAAAAATGTCATAATATGGGCTTACTATTTTGATAGTCAAATGAAAATAGGGATGGATTGTGATAGTTTAGGCTTACTACGGGTCTCGGGTGCCTTAAGCTTACCTAGGTCCTAGTGCCGGTCCGGCCCACGGTTTTGGGTCGTGACATAAAGAAACTGCATGAATTAAAAAATAAATAAATATAACACCGTTAGAAAATTTTTTTATTCACAAAATTTTATTTGCCAAACATATTAATTCCCTAAGTCAAATTATTGCATTAAGAGAATAAACTAAGGCAGAGATTGTAGGCTTGTAGCTAAATTAGATCGATCTTTTCTCGATTTGCAAGATTTCCAATATTAACGGTCGACGCTATCTTATGCGACTTTAGAGCTTCAAATGAGAGAATAGAATGATAGATTAATTTTTCGTTGGAAAGAAATGAATCACATCATATATATATCAAAATAAAAAAAAATTATAAAAAGATCATTGTGTTCAATTATTAATTACCCGTTACAACATCAAACAATCACAAAAAAACCTTGTTCATGGCTCCATCGAAAATTCCGCTTGAGGAATATGAGGCTGAAATTTAATTCTTTGCTTGGAGAGGAGAGAATAAATAGAAATAGAGAAAGGCAAAGAGATAAGTTTTAGAATTTTAAATTTTATGAAGGAATGTTAAACGATCGATTCATTAGGGATTGAAAATTATTTTTTAAAATAATAATTATCTAAATTGCCATGGTGATAAACATTTACAAATTTGTTGAAAGAGGTAAAAAATAAATGATGGAAAAAGTATTAAAACTAAGAAAATTTATAAGAAAAGAGAAAAAAAGAATACCGAAACAGAAGAAGAGTGTCATATCAGCTTCCTAAAGATTCTTTTTCCTTCAAAATTATATATATATATAGATTGCACTATAAATTTTACTCTCTCCATCTCATATATTGGCTTAGTTTAGCTCTCACGTAGATTAAGAAAATATATTTTTTGTTTAGTTTTTTTTACAAAATATATCTTTATAATATTAAATGATGGATATCAATTGTCAATATAAATGTACATTAAATAGGAGTATATTAAGAAATTAAACAATAAATGACCATTAAAAAGGGAAAATAGAACTATATTTTGGAATAGACGAAAAATGAAAATGAGCCTATATACATAAGATGGAGGGAGTATTTGTTGAATTACATAACTTTTGTTATTTTTATTAGAAGATTAAAGGTTGTTTTTTTTATTTATATCAAGATTTATTTATAATAATTTTAATAGTTTCATTATTATATTTGTTGACAAAACGCACATTTTTTTAAAATACAAAGAAACAGAGTTAAATAAAGGTAAAATAGCCAAATATTATTCACTATTGAAAAACAAAATAGGACAATAATTTGAGTTATATGAAAAAGAAAAATAATTCAAAAATTATGGGATGGAGGATGAATTATTTAACATTTTAATCCAAAAATAATTATCTAAATTTTCCATCCATTGAAAATGTGCATTGAACCTTTATTAGATTTTTAAAAAATTTAGTTAATAAATAAAATTAAAAATCTCACTTATTCATTGGTTGGTGATTGATTGATAAAAAAGGTAAAGAGAGCATTAAATTTTTGAAATTCAAAATTTTACTACTTTATCTGTCTCAAAATTTAAGTCTTTTATTTATTATTTTGTCGTAAAATATAAATTATTTTGTGTATTTCGAAAAATAATAAATTTTGATTAACAAGCAATTATTGATTTTAAAATGAAATTATTTTTGGATATGTTATCATCTAAGAGAATTAATTATTTTTTTAATTTTTATATAAAAACCTTAAAACGACAGAGAAAGTATCATTTTCCTTAACCTAAATCTATAAATTAAGAATTAAAGGCAAAATTTAAATCTTATTACGCCAAAAATTCGTTTTCCTTCTTAATGACCTTTTATTCTTCATCCCTACTTTCTGATACCACTCTACAGCTAATAACGTTAATTTAATGACGAGTCAATACTACCTTTCAGTTTGTGCCAAGGAAAGAGAGAATACTTAGTGTAAATAAAGAGCTAAAAGGGTAGTGGGAGATTTATTAAACCTCATTAATTTATGCATGGCAATCCATTGAGACCAACATGATTATAAGCTTTTTGGGTGCCACGTCAGTTCACTATCTTAAAGTTGCTTGTGCCTTTTTCTTGTCTCTAATGCAAAACATTTAATTAACTAACTTTCTTAAAGTATGTCAACATACATGCTTTTGCTCAGACTCAATTGAATTGTTTAAAATAACAGTGAAAAGTAAAGTTTGCTACTTGCAACATAAGTGTTTTTTTTTTTTTTAAAAAGAACAAAGGGTAGAGCATAGCTAAAAGGAATCTAAGGACAAATTTTAGAGCACAGCACCATAACAACATCATGAACAAGTCATTGATTTGAATCCATTGGAAAATGAAGAAGAAAGAACGCCTAAAGAAGTAAAGAATATGTAAGACTCGACCATATTTACAATCCTTTCTGCATATAGATTTGCCTCCCCATGGGATGGGTAATGGAGATTTATGGTATAAAAAGAGGGGTCGGTTGATTTTCTTTTTTTTTTTTTCAGAATTTTTCTAATATATATGTATACTTTTTTTGTTCTATTCAGATAGAAAAACTTATTATTTCGACTATTCTATTTAAATAAAAAAATTACCCTATTTAATAATTTTGGAAATAATGCTTACCCTTGTTTAATTTCCAAAAAAAAATTTTTAATATTAAAAGAATAACGAGGTAATGGCAAATTCCTTAATTAATAAAGGTGAACATTTTCATAAAATGAAACACTAAAATGAATAGGATAGTAATTATGAATGACTGCAACAATTTGTATTTATTATTATTTTTAAAAGATTGTCTTAAAAATTGCAAGACTTTTTGACCACAAGTGTGCACAAACTTTGACATTTCTACCTTGTTAAAGTCAGTTTGCACTCACAAAACCACGTTGCTTTCACAAGCCAAATTTCCTAGGTTGAACTTACGGGTTTAATATATTGTTTCACCTTCAACCTTAAGTTTTTATTGCAATTTTACTTGCAATTTGACCTTTATGCCAATTTTACCCTGAATTTTAATATTTTATTGTAATTCCACTCAAATTTGACCTTTATACAAAATTTACCCTGAACTTTGACCTTTTGTTGTAACAGCACCCTAAATTATAATTAGGATTTAAATTGTAAGTAAAAAATAAATTCACTCTTAACCTTGTGCTTATATTAACTTAATACATTTGTGTGAATAAGCGAGTTTGGATTAATAGTAAAGATAATATCAATTATTATTTTAATATTTTTAAATGCTTACTTTTATTAAGTAATATTTTAAAAATATTTAATACATGAACTTTTTTTTTAAAAAATTAGGATATAATTATTATTATGGTTGATTTTAATAAAAATTTTAAAATAATTATAAAATCTAAAGTAAAGCCATTATCAATTTATTTGACTTATAAACTATTAGAAATTGTAATATTTTTTCGTGTAAACCACCGGTATCTGAACCTTATTACTGGAGACCGCCTAATCCAACTTGGAGTTTAGCCACAATTAAGGCTCTTTGCCCTTCCCTATAAGTGCGTTTAGTGGGGAAGAAATTGTAGTATTTTTTATCAAAATAGAATACAATATAAAATTATATTCTAATTTAAAAAAAGCATTTATGTATAAAAAATTAATTTTTAAATATTTATTTATTATCAATTAAAGAAACCATTTAAAAATATTAAAAATAATAATAGAGATTGTTTTTACTATTAACCCAAATTCCTTCACTCATATAAATGTATTAAGTTAATCCAAGGTCAAGGTCAATAGTGAATCTATTTTTTATTTATAATTTAAATCCCAATTATAATTTAGAGTGCTATTGTAGTAAAATGTTAAAGTTTAAGGTAAATTTGGTATAAAGGTAAAATTAGGATGAAATTGTAATAAAATGTTAAAATTCATGGTGAAATTGACTTAAAAGTCAAATCGAAGTGAAGCCATGGAATCTAAAGTTGAGGGTAAAATAATATGTTAAATCACATATATATATATATATATATATAGTAATGAGTCAAATATTTTATTGATTAAGATAAAAGGACAAAAGGATGACAAAGATAGCTCCCAAAGATGAGATAGGATGACAAGGATTCCTTCTACATTAATCAGAGGTCTCGAGTTCGACTATTGGGTATGAAGCCTTTTTAAATACTAGAGAGGAAGTGCTTTGCCCCTACTTTGTCAAGAATCCAGATTAATCGGCCCAGTGAACTTTGTACAATGGATGGTTGAAACAAAAAAAAAAAAGAAATCTAACAATAAATAAATGACATAATATTTTATCCTTGTTAACATATAATAATAAAATATATTAATATGCACAAAGGGATATTTATTAATACGCACAACGAGATCTTTATTGTATTGAGTATGAAACCCTTTTAAACACTAGGGAGGAAGTGCTTTACCCTTATTTTGTGGGCCTGTATGGCGAGAATCCAGATTAGTCGGGCCAGTGAACTTCGTACAACGGATGGTTGAAAAAAGAAAAAAAGAAATCTAACAACAAATAAGCAACATAATGTTTTATCCTTATTAACATATAATAATAAAATATATTAATATGCACAAAAGGGATCTTTATTAATATGCACAAGGGGATCTTTATTGTATTGAGTATGAAGCCCTTTTAAACACTAGGGTGAAAGCGTTTTGTCCCTATTTTGCCTGTATGGCAAGAATTCGGATTAGTCGAGCCAGTGAACTTTGTACAATGAACGGTTGAAAAAAAAAAAAAGAAATCTAACAACAAATAAGCAGCATAATGTTTTATCCTTGTTAACAATAATAATAAAATATATTAATATGCACAAAGGGATCTTTATTAATATGCATAAGGGGATCTTTATTGTCTTGATTAGTTCTATTGCATTTTATTAGCACCGATGGAATTTGCGCTCCTAAATAAAAGACTAAAAAATTAGGAAATAATGCATCATTGGATGCCATACGGACTTGGATTTGTTTTAATTTACAAAACGAGACATCTTGTTAAGTGTAATGGTATCTTAATATTTTTTTCTAAGGTTTTAATAGAAAAATCAAGAGAAAATAAAGAGAATGACCAAATGGTTTGATGAAGGTAAACCTCAGGTTTCATTAATTAATATTGTTAAACTTGAAAAATGACTTAGTTAATTTGGTCAAACCTCAGCGACAAATTAATTATTTTTCATTCTCATTGTCAGGATATTTTAGCCTTCTCAAAAAATTTTAACAGAAAAATATATAAAAAATGGACTGAAGGACCAAGTGGTTTGGTCAAACTGAAGGATGACTTAATTAGTTTGGTCAAACCTTAAGGATGAATTAATTATTTTGCCTTAATATAATTAATAATAGCATTACTTAATATTACTTTATTACTAATCCTGAAAGTTAGAGGTAATATTTTTCCACTCTTTTGATTAAAACTTGACATTTTTAAGTGATTCAAATTGTATTGGAAATAGACATTTAAAGTTTCCCAACAATATATCATATACTAAAACATGACTTAAAACGAATTCAAATATGGCGAACCAATTTAGGACAAAAGACCAAAAATTGAATCGGATCAAGCTACATCCGGCTACACAAGAGGGTGTAGCTGCTTCTAGGCTTGGTGCAGTAAGGCACCGGATCTATGGTAGTACCAAGCCAACATGTCATTACCGTCCCCCGACGTGAGGCCAATGTGTCCTGGATTCATTTTGTATGTTCCGCTCGTGTTATATATTGGATAATAAATTACAAGGATAATATAATTTTTAGTGCCCGTATTTGTAATTTTTTTTTCATTTTTGGTGTCTGAATCAACAATGATATCAATTGAATGCTTAAAGGTTTAAAAGTTTGCAATTTAGTGCCTCCTATAGAAATAGATGACCAGAAAACATACTAGGACTAGATGGGTGTTACTTCTAGCTAGAGACTTACTTGGCTTAATATATTATCCACATATCATTCTAATGTGGCATCCGGGGAGAAATTACCAACTTAAATTCAAATTAAAATTTGCAAACTAGATCAAAGAGAAGAACAAGATTGTTCCTCGATGTCTGTGCCAACCGTTTTTGTTCAATTTAGTTCATAATAGATTTTTAACTTGCTTTGGTTTCTTTTCCTACTTTCAAACTCAAAATTCTCTCTCTCTCTCTCTCTCTATATATATATATAATGAAATATAAGAATAAAGAATGAACATAGAAGTGTAATAGATAGAAGAAGAGAGAGTAGAGAGAAATTGATTTTGTTTTAGAAACTTAGTTACCCAATCCATAGGATTAAAGAACTATTTATAGGATACAAAAAATCATCTTTGAAAGACATAATCTTACGTTAAAGGATATAACCCTCCATACCAAAGGACATAACCCTTTATTCCAAAAGACATAATTTTTGGACAAATAAATAGTATTTTAATAAACTTATGGACATTCATTATATTATATAGTATTTATAATACTCCCATTTGGATGTCTATTACGCAAAGAATATGCCTCGTTAAAATCTTACTAGAAAAAATCTAGTTGGAAAAATATCCTAGTGAAGAAAAAAGAGTATAATATTATTTGTCTTAAAAATTTATTTGTCCTCTTGATGAAGGTCTACTTTTAGAACATTAAGTTGACACATACCGATCTTGCATACCATTTTCTTGAATGTTAAAGTTGGTAGGGACTTGGTAAATAAATCTGCCATACTGTCACTTGAATGAATCTGTTATACATTAATATCACCATTCTTTTGAAGATCATGTGTGAAAAAGAATTTTGGTAATACATGTTTGTTTCTATCTTCCTTAATGAATCCTCTTTTTAAATGGGTTATGCATGCTGCATTATCTTCATATAATACTATAGGTATATTTTTGCTAGATAAATCACATTTTTCTCGAATAAAATGAATCATTGATCTCAATCAAATGCACTCTCAACTTACTTCATGAATAGCTATTATTTCTACATGATTTGAGGAAGTAACTATTATAGATTGCTTTATAGATTGCCATGATATAGCTATACCTCCATAAGTAAATAAGTAGTCTGTTTGACATCTTGCTTTGTGTGGATCAGATAAATACCCTGCATTTGCATAACTAATTAAATCTGGACTAGATTCATTGGAATAAAATAAACCCATATCAATTGTCCCTTTCAAATATCTTATGATATGCTTGATCCTATTCCAGTACCTCAGAGTAAAATTAGAACTATATCTTACAAGCAAATTAACAGAAAGTGCTATATTTGGTCTCGTAGTATTGGATAGATACATAAGTGCATCGATTGCACTTAGATATGGTACTTCAGGACCAAAAAGCTCCCCATCTTTTTTTGGAGATCGAAATGAATCTTTATTTACATCAAGTGATCGAACGACCATTGGACTGCTTAATGGACAAGATTTATCCATACGAAATCATTTGAAAATCTTTTTTGTATAAGCAGATTGATGAATTAAATTCTTTTTGGTAAATTCTCAATCTGTAAAATGAGACAAAATTTTATCTTCTTGAGGTCTTTCATTTCAAATTCTTTCTTTAAAAATTTAGCTGCATTTTGGAGTTCTACTAGAGTTCCAATGAGATTTATATAATCAATGTATACAACAATAATAAGAAATTCAGATGTTGATCTTTTGATAAAAACACATGGACAAATTGGATCATTTATATAACCGTACTTTATCAGATATGTACTGAGGTGATTATACCATATATGGCCAGATTGCTTTAATCTATACAAAGACCTTTGTAATTTGATTGCAAACAATTCTCTGAAATCTGACTTATATGCTTCAGGCATTTTAAATCTTTCATGGATTTTTATATAAATTTCATTATCAAGTGAGCCATATAGATAGGCTGTAACAACATCCACTAAATGCATTTCAAGTTTTTCATGCACTATTAATCTAATAAGGTACTGAAAATTAATTGCATCCATAACAGGAGAATATGTTTCCTCATAATCAATACCAAGTCTTTGTGAAAATCCTTATGCCACAAGTTGTGATTTATACCTTTTAATTTTATTATGCTCGTTTCGCTTTCATACAAAGACCCATTTGTATCTAATTAGTTTCATACCCTTTGGTGTCTGGACTACTTGTCTAAAAACTTCACATTTAGTAGGTGAATTTAATTCAAATTGAATTGTATCTTTTCATTCTGGCCAATCATGTCTTCATTGACATTCTTTAACACATTAAGGCTCAATATCTTCACTATCTTTCATAAAATCAAGTGCAACATTATAAGTAAAAACATCATCAATTACTGTTGCCACTTGATTCAGATTTCTTCCTAAGAAAGATCGAAGGAGCTGAACTGCCTAGGACTTGGAATGCTGAGAACCTCAAAAAATCATATTGTATCCTTTCATTTCATGATGTGTAAAAATTTTCTCTTATTTGAATAAATAATATGATAAGACCTCATATTTTTTCACTTAATGTGTTATGTCCTCCAAAGATAAAAAGGGGATATGATGCATTAAGTTTTTCCTAAAGGATCTTACTTAGGAATTATTTTCTCTGGTGCAACTCAAAGTTCGCCGATCAGCCTAAGCGACCCAATTTTCTTCATCCAGTTCATCAGCAACCTAAGTGGCTCAGTTTTCTTCATCCTAAATCGAATAGTTCACCAGCAGCCCAAGCGGTCTAGTTTTCTCCATCTAAAATTGGATAGCTTGCTAGTGGCCTAAGCAGCCAGTTTTTTCCATCCTAAATTGAACAGTTCTCCAGCGGCCTAAGTGGCTTAGTTTTCTTCATCCTAAATCAGACAATTTGCCAGCAACCTAAGCGGCCCAGTTTTTTCGTCTAAAATTTATTCACTGGCCAACGGCTAAAGCGGCCTAGTTTTCTACGTCCTAAATCAAACAGTTTGCCCAACAACATAAGCGGTCCAATTTTCTCCATCTTAAATCAGACAAGTCGCTAGTGGCCTCAACGGCCCAGTTTCCTCCGTCCTAAATTGGGCAATTCGCTAGGTGATCTCAGCAGCCTAATTCATTCCATCTACAATTCAAACTTAATCAGCTCCACAATAAGCTAGACGGCTCATCCAAAACTAATAAAGTCTGTAGGTTCAGGTACATAACGTTCACCATTTATCCCAATTAGCTCAATTATTAAATTATTTATCAAATAAAAGTTCTAACAGGTATTTTAAATAAAATTAGATCGCCTGGTAACTTAAGTAACACATTGTTCAGAAAAGAAACAAACATTAGCAAATAAAAAAACTAAGTAAAATAGGGAAAGCAAGGATACTTATAATAAATCATTCCTTTTCATTTAAAGAGATTTTTTACATCCTTAAGTACAAAAATTCCTACTATAAGCTATAGATAAAAAACCTACACAATTTCTAAACATCCCCCTCCGTTGGAGCAGGAGAACTATTCCTAGAAGAGCTCAGTTGAGTGCCTTTGCCTTAACCTCCCTCCCCTGCGCCATCGCCATCTTCATACTCCCTTCTACATCAGTTTCCTTTGGATAAACATCGTTCACCCAGTCTCGGTCAGCATCCGGCTGCGTTTCCTTAAGTCCAGCGAGTATGTTGGATCGAAGACTTATGCAAGCCTTCGCCAAATCTTATTCTTGGGACTCTTCTTGTTCTTTGAGAACCTGAACCTTTTGCTCCATCTCTTACACTCGCTTTTCTAGCTCTCCTACGTGGGCCTCCATCTCCTTATTTTTATTAAGGAGGCCCTAATTCTCCTCTTTTAATGTTTCTTGCTCGGCGTCCTAAGCTGTGACCTCAACTTTATGGCGATCCTCTTGCTCCTACATAGACTTCCTAGGCGATCTCCATCTCGTTCTTCTTAACCTCCATTTAAATTAAGGCAGTTTTTACCCTTATCGGTCGAGCATCCTAGAGAGTGTTGGAATTTATTACTTGGAACATACATTGGTTCAAGAAGTCCATCATCGCTCGGTCATCCATATGTTGAAAATATCGAGAGTCAGTAGGAAATAGGCAGGTGCAGGCTAACTCTCTACTGGGGCCATCGCCTCGAACACTGCAATTTGCCCCATATCTAGATATGAAGTAGGATCGAAGGTCGACAGCTTTAGCATGAGGAGGAGGAGGAGGAATTGGAATTGGTTTTGGAGTTAAAGTAGAAGCAGGGGCCTGTCTTGCTTGCTTCGTAGAAGGCTCAACTGGGGGGCTTTGAGTAGTAGGTTCGACAGATGGCTCGACATTTGTCCCCACAGTTGCAAGCTCTCTTAGGAGCACCTCTCTCGGACCTTCAACAGATGCCTTCTTTTTCATAATATTGGTGATCTTGTTTAATATCGAGTTTTTACTCTTCTTAGGAGCCATGCCTGTATAAAAACAAAAAGGAAACAACTCAAAGATGTTAATTTTAATAACCTTAAACAAGATATCTAAAGAATGGAAAATACCATGATCGAAAGGGTTAGGTCTGATGGGTCTAATGGGTCTGCTAGGCGAATGAATAGGATAGCCCTCAGCTATCACTTTCTTCAAATCTACACAACTGAGTCCCTTAGCTCTTATTAAATCAGTAATGCCTCAATTATAAGGAGTGGCCAGCTCTAAGAGAAAGTGATAAGGGTCTGTGGACCAAGCGTTCATAATACCGAACCCTCTGGGGAATTTTACAATGAAGTACTTAGACTTTTAGTTCTTTAAGGAGGAGATTTTTTACTTTTTTGAGAAAACACTATAGTTGGTCTTCACTTAAAGGTAATAATGATCCTCATTGGGGCAGATAGAGAAGCGGTACATATCTCAAACCATGCTGGTAATCAAATTACTTTCGTCTTCCCAAGCTAGCAGAATTATACCATAGAGGAACCTCAAGCCATTATGATGTAATTGGCTTATGGTAATTTGATAACCATTGAAAAATGATTTTAAAGCCATAGAAAGGGGGAGTTGAACCCCAAACTGGAAGCTCTCTTCGTACATCATTATCGAATCCTCTTCTAGAGGAAAATTCGCCCTCATATCCTCAGAAGGTCAGATTTATCGGTATTCTGGCGAAATGTTGTAAGTGTAATATATGTCCAGTAACTCGCCCTTATCAATGTCAAAAGGAACATCGGCAATCTGAACATTCTCTTTCCTTACGTTCACCTTGCCCAGTACTGAGTTTGCCACCCCAACATCCTATTTGTCAGGCTGCTCATGCAATATCTGGACATCTTTATCGCTAGAGGAACCCATAACCTCAACCGAATGAAAGAACAAAAAGAAAAAAGACTTACTAGATAGAGAAAGTGTGTCCTAGAGAGAGAAGCTCTTAGAAGCGAGAAGTTGCAATCATAATAAATGAAAATGGAAATGGCCCTTATATAGGCCAGGTGATGCATGTGGAGCTCCTTGAATGCTCTCCCAAACCGACCTGACGCATCGAGTTCCGCAAAAAGAAAACCTGTACCATCATTATAGACCTTAAAAAAAGTAATAATAAATATACAAAAATAAATATATAATAACACATAATAAATAATTTACAGATGTTCCATTTGGACATAAAAGACCAAGTAACTGATGGAAAACTACTGTTAACATATAATAATAAAATATATTTAATAAAAAAATCAGACTCTTAAAACAACTTTAATTAATAAATAATCTCGGACTCAGAATCCTTATCCCATACAGATTATTTAGACTCCACTATATATATTCAAAATCTACCCCACAAACAGCTGAATTCATAGTTGAACCTACCTCAAATTTTGAGACATTAATAAGTCCTTATTATTTCATTGATTCATAAACCTGTGTCAACTAATATCATTATATAAATTTAATGCTTTTTTTTATTTTTAACATATATTATTTAATGGGTAATCTTATTTGATTTAAAGATGATAAAATGAGTCTTTCTATAATAAATTCATCAGGAAACCCTTAATATAAATTGAAGGCTTGGATTTTTTATTCTTAGTTTTGTCATGTTTGGAAGCTAGTGGATGTAAACTTTTGAGAATTTGATGAGGGTCTATGGACCAGGCCTTTGGAATATCGAATTTTACAATGAAGTGCTTAGACTTCCAATTATTTAAGGAGGAGATTTTTTACTTCTTTGAGAAAACATTGCAGTTGGTCTTTGCCTGAAGGTAACAATGACACTCGTTGGGGCAGATAGAGAAGTGGTACATATCCCGAACCATGCTAGCAGTCAAATTACTTTCGTCCTCCCAAGCTAGTGCAATTATACTATAGAGGAACCTTAAGCCATTAGGATGTAATTGGCTTATGGTAACCCAATAACTTTTGAAAAATGATTTCAAAGGTGCAAAAAAAGGGAGCCGAACCCTAGACCGGAAGCTCTCTTCGTATACCGTTATCAAATCCTCATCTAGAGGAGAATTTGCCCTCATATCCTCAGAAGGTCGGATTAACTGGTGTTCTGGAAAAATGTTGTAAGTGCAATATATGTCCAATAGCTCGCCCTCATCAATATCAAAAGGCACATCGGTGATCCGATCATTCTCTTTCCTTCCCTTTGCCTCGCCCACTTCTGAGTCTACCATCCCAACATTCTCTTTGCCAGGCTGCTCATGCAATATTTGGACATCTTCATCACTAGAGGAACCCATGACCTCAACCGAATGAAAGAATGAAAAGAAAAGAGACTCATTAGAGAGAGAAAGTGTGTTCTAGAGAGAGAAGCAAGAAGTTGCAATCATAACAAATGAAAATGGAAATGGCCCTTATATAGGCCAAGCGATGCATGTGAAGAGTCGCCTCATTAAATGATGCGACTCCTTGAATGCTCTCCCAAACCTGCTTGACGCATCGGGTTTCGCAAAAAGAAAACATGTGCCATCATTACAGACCTTAAAAAAAAGTAATAATAGATATAAATAAACAAATATATAATAACACATAATAAATACTATAAATGTTACACTTAGACATAAATGACCAAATAACTAAAATGACCTGTTAATTTATTTTTAAAGAATTTGGTTTAAAATTAAATGGTGAACTCTAATCAATGAAAAACAATTTTATGTGCTACAAATCAAACCCAAAAATCAAATTTAAATCACCAAACTTGATTGAATAACCCCTAAATCAAGTGAAAATCGGCTTAAAAAGCTGAGTTGGACCAAATTGGTTCAAATCAAATTGAAACTACTAAATTAAAAATTGAAATTGAACTAAATCACACAAAAACTCTTCTCTCTCTTGTCCTATGTGACCTCACTCTCTCTCCCTGACGTTGCTCTTTTCTTCACTGTCGTTACCGATCCTCCATCTCCAGCAAGCAAAACAGATAGATGAGCACACAAAATGCAAGAGCTCGATAAGACAAAAACTCCGGTGGTCTTACTTCACGTAATAATGGCCTGGAACAATAAAGATCGTGACTGGAAGCTACGATGTTGTGCGATCTCCTTCTCCGGCGAATCCTTATTGATTTCGGCAGTTTCAGAGCTGAAGATGAGTCCGAATCGATCCCTCCTTCTTGTGCGAACATGTCCCATCTAATAATTTATGGTTCTGGTGAAAAATGGTGAAATTGCCATGATCGATGACTCTAAGCTACTGTCGAGCCCAATTCGACAAGTTCTAGTTCTGATCTCATTAAATTGATGCCGGAAATGGAACTCTCATCAAATTTGGAGTTAAGTGGTGGTGTTTTTGCAAAATTTTGGGTGGTTTCATTTTTCTAACCCCCGTGCATGGCGGCATTGAAGGTGTGTGACATCCCGATTCGGCAAAGCGATCCTAAGAGGGCGGGTAGAGAGGGTTCCTGGCGAGCTTCTAGGATGGCAGGCTAGCTAGAGTAGTGGAATGCGGGACACAGGAATGAATCGGATCATACATCGAAAAAGGGGTAACTAATTATCAAAGGCACCTTTTGGTGGAATGGTTGGAAAGTTGGAAGAACTCCAGGGTTAAGCGTGCTCGCTTGACAGAAATCTTAGGATGAGTGACCTCCTGGAAAGTTCCCATTTCACTTATGGGATAAAATTTTGCGGGTGTTACCGATCTAGTATGGGATGGAATCGGCTTGATCCAAAGCGGACAATTCCTCTGGTGGTCAGAGTTAGGGCGTTACAATTTGGTATCAGAGTCTCACCCCCTCCAGTAGATATATGGTTTGAGGATGAACCACACAGAAGCTGGTGGGCCTCTGACATCCTGATCCGGTAAAACGATCTTAAGAGGGCGGGTAGAGAGGGTTCCAGGTGAGCTTCTAGGATGGCAGGCTAGCTAGGGCAGTAGAATGTGAGATACAAGAATAAATCAGATCATATATCGAAAAAAGGGTAACTAATCATCAGAGGTGCCTTTTGGTGGAATGGCTAGAGAGTTGGAAGAACTCCAAGGTTAAGCGTGCTCGCTTGACAGAAATCCTAAGATGGGTGACCCCCTAGGAAGTTCCTATTTCACCTGCGGGATAAAATCGTGTGGGTCTTATCGATCTAGTATGGGATGGAATCGGCTCGATCCAAAGCGGACAATTTCTCTAGTGGTTAGAGTCAGGGCGTTACAATTTGGTATCAGAGTCTGACCCCCTCCAGTAGATATATGGTTTGAGGACAAACCATGTGGAAGTTGGTCAGCCTGTGACATCTTGTCCCGGCAAAGCGATCTTAAGAGGGCGGGTAGAGAGGGTTCCAGGTGATAACTAATCATCAGATGCGCCTTTTGATGGAATGGCTGGAGAGTTGGAAGAACTCCAGGGTTAAGTGTGCTCGCTTGATAGAAATCCTAAGATGGGTGACATCCTGGGAAGTTCCCATTTCACTTGCGGGACAAAACTGTATGGGTTTTATTAATTTCTCTGGTGGTTGGAGACAGGGTATTACAATTTGGTATTAGAGTCTCACCTCCTCCAGTAGATATATGGTTTAAGGATGAACCACGCGGAAGCTGGTAGGCCTGTGACATCCCTACCCGACAAAGTGATCCTAAGAGGGCGGCTAGAAAGGGTTCCTGGCGAGCTTCTAGGATAGCAGGCTAGATAATGTAATGGAATGCGGGATATAAGAATGAATCAGATCATATATCAAAAAAGGGGTAATTAATCATCAAAGGCGCCTTTTGATGGAATGGCTGGAGAGTTGGAAGAACTCTAGGGTTAAACGTGCTCGCTTGATAGAATTCTAGGATGGGTGACCTCCTGGGAAGTTTCTATTTCACCTGCGGAACAAAATCATGCCGGTCTTGCCGATCTGGACAATTCCTCCAGTTGTTGGAGTCAGGGCGTTACAAGGTGGTCTGACGACTGGCCGACTACGGTTCTGTGAGACCACCAAGAGACAAAATCACTGGCTTCGCATGCTGAAATCGAATCCGAACTCAAAATTACGATTGGTACCGACTATGGTTCTGTGAGACCACCAAGAGACAGAATCACTGGCTTCGCATGCTGAAATTGAATCTGAACTCAAAATTACGATTGGTATAGTTTCAGATTCTATTATTTAATTTTGAAATAAAATGCCAGTTAGAAATTTATCGATTGTTGAATTAATTTGACTTGATTAAAATTAAGTAAACTTGTTAAAGTAATTGGGAATTGAATTTTGAAGTAGTTAGTGAAATCATAATTTTGAAAATTCTTAATTATTAGTGAAATCAATCAATTTATGGAAATTATTGGACAAAGTGATAAGAATTTATAAATGGTATAAATTTGAATTTAAGACAGTTTAATTATTGACATTGATAAATTAAGAAACAATGAAAATGACATGAGATGTTGAATGATTTTGCCCGAAGGATGGGTTGTGTATTATTACTAAAAATATGAAACTTGGACAGATTAGATAATAAATAAAATGTTGTCAAAGCATGATAGAAATAATAAAGATAAAATTGATATAATGTATAAATTATAAAATAATAAATCAATTAAATAAATACAAATATGATTTGTATTTGATTAAGTTTAATAAGGTATTTGAAAACGGAAATTTAAGTAAGACTAATTAAATTTAAAGATATTTAAGAATTTTTATCCTTAAATCTTTTTATATTTAATTGGTAAAATAAATAGTTGTATATATATACACAAACTTGATTTTGTTATATAATACCAAACAATTGTTTTGATAGAATTTGAAAATAAATTACCAAATTTATTTGAGGAATAAAATATAGTTTCTTAAATAAAATCAAATCAACCAAAGGATTTAAATGAATATATATATATATATATATATATATATATATATATATATATATATATTTATATCTATATCCATTTGATTTTGGAAAATGAAATAATACTTGTTTAATTGGAATTCAAAAGATCAATTGGAAAACTAGTTGAAAAGTAAAATGTGATTTTTAAAAGAAAATTTAGTTTAGCTAAGTAATTTTAATATGGATTCAAGTAAATTTAATATTTGTATTTGTTATTAAGGTAAATAAATAAAAAGACAAATGATAAATAAAATTACTTAAGAAAATATAGACTTCAAAGATAATAAATGAAATAATTAAATAATCTAAAATGTAGACTTATGACACTTGATGAAAACATAATATGTGAAATAAAACAAGAATGTTAAGATTTTAAATATTAATAAAGGACTGAAAATGCAATGTGAATTTGATAATCGATTGAGGATTTCTAAGAACTGTTATGAAAGTTTTGTTGGTCAATGGAAATCAAATTGTTACTTTCAAGTAGGTAATAATATATAATACTTTATTAAATTCATGATTGCATAATTTATTCTATGGCTTGTGCCTATTATTTCTATATTTATGTATATACGGTATGTGGATGAATGGATGTGCACTGATAAATGTTGTGAGTAATTACTTTTTGCATAATGATATGTGATTGATGTGTGGGAGTTGGGATGATGTGAATCACCTGGGTTGAGAGCACAAGTATGGTGAGAACGTTGATAGTGGGCCGTAAGCGGTGGAAGTGGTGCTCTCCCTTGTGTACTCCAGATTAAAAAGTTATTTATAGAAAAATGTTTTATGAGAAATATTATGTTTGAATCTGTTTTTCTTAAATGAGGGTAGATTCCTTCGGTACACAAGTCACAGTACCATACCGTGGATACTAAAGCATGCTTGGGAGTGATCATAGTCTTGTTAAGGTGATTTCACTGACTAATGACCACTTGATGTGCATATGGTTGCTGTTGTTTGTGGATGTTATAATTGACATTGTGTGAATAGAGAATGTTCAATTAGAATATTTGAAATATCATTCGTGTGAATATGTGGATTCAGTATTATATATTATTATTCATTGAGTTTTATACTCACCCCGCTTCTCTTCATTTTTTTTCGGAAGATTATAAATTATTTGTAAATCACTTGAAACTCTAGTCTTCCTTTTTTTTTTTTTTTAGGGTTGGTTAAATAAATGTCTAAATGTGTAAGATAGAATCATGTCCGATCAAGACCCTTTGTAATTGTACGGTAATAGAAAATCCACAGTTATGATAGGTGTTTTTTGGTTGTAATAATAATGCCAAATGTATGTAAAATTTCATTGGCACAGTTGAATTTTTATGAAATAAGGCCTTCTGACTGTTTGGATCATTAATAATATAATAGGCCATCCTGTGAAATGTTTTAGATTTTATGAATTTGTAATCAGTCTTTAAGCTTATTACGATCTTGATAGACTTAAACTTTTCCAAGCATTAGTGTCAATCCGGCCCATTGAAATGGGTTATGACAATAACTGATGCGGAATTACTGTTAATATACAATATTAAAATATATTTAATAAAATAATCAAACTCTTAAAACAACTCTAAATAATAAATAATCTAAGACTTAAAATCCTTATTCTATACAGATTATTCAGATTCCACTGTATATATCAAAATCTACCCCACAAATGGCGAATTTGCAATTGACCCTATCTCAAATTCTGAAACACTAACAGGTTCCTATTACTTCATTTGATTCGTAAACCCGTGTCAACTAATATCATTTATAAATGTAATGTTTTTTTTTTAATTTTTAACATATATTATTTAATGGGTAATCGTATTTGATTTAAAGATGATAAAATGAGTCTTTCTATAATAAATTCATCGGGAAGCCCTCAATATAAATTGAAGGCTTGGATTTTTTATTCTTAGTTTTGTGGTGTTTGGAAGCTATTGGATGTAAACTTTTGAGAATTTGAAAATCGCCAAGTTGATTTTGATTTCTTACTTTTTGCAAATTCATGATCGAAGTTTTAGTTGGGTGATTAAGGTTTCTTGGTTAAATTCAGTTACAAAGGATTTCACGTATATGTCCAATTGTCATCTTCAGTTTTGTATTTCTTTTCTTTCTTTTCACCAATATTAATGTAATTTTGAATCTTTATTAAGGTTATTATTTACAATAAAAAAAATTTAATTTAAGGTACACGAATTGGGAATTCGATGGTTGACTTCGTTTTAACTTCAATAGTCAACTTTTTTCTTGCACCTTGATAATTATGAAAGGTTCAAAATTTAATTGTAAGAACAACCATCACGTCGACAAGATTTTATTGGTATCACGGATATTGCACTGCCATGTTCCAATGACTTCTACATAGTGCATTATGTTACATTTATTAACAAAGTAATTTGAGTCAATAGGAAATCAATTGCAAATGAATAAAGATGAGGTTAAATTATTATTATTTAAACTTACCAAATGGTTTGCACTTCCAATTAGTTTTCAACATAAAGTTACTAAAAGTTTTTCAACATAGCAATGTAATTTAATAAAACAGTTATTCAAAGAATTCATTAATATCCACAGCCGAAGGTGGAAATTAGGACTAGATTTATTATATTTGTCGTTTTTCTTTCTCATTTGAAAAAAGAAGGCTTAATCACAAAAAAATTCCGGACTTATGAGTTTTTTTTTTTAAATTTGACAAATACTTTTGATTTTGTCAATCAATACTCTGTACTTATTTTTCTTTATCAATCGTGGTTTCTGTTTAGGATATGTTAATATTTGCTGATTTGTCCATTAAAGGAATTCAACACATGAACTTGCCATATAAAAAAGCTAACTTGAACATAAAAGGTATATTAAATGGACATGATCTAGAAAAAAATTGGTAATCAAGCTTTTATGTTTAAGTTAGTTTTCTTACGTGGTATGTCTTATTATACAAACAACAGTTATTTGTGGTTTCAGAATTATAACAAATGTACATTTGTGATATGATATGGTTTCTGTAAATTCCAAGTCTTATTAATTATTATTCTACCAAATATATAATTTAACTCCCTAAATTTTGATAAACAAATTTTGTGGCATCTTGAATTTCATTTTTGTAGTAATTTTACTTTCTTTTACACTAAAAATAATAACTTTTAAGGTTTTTAACTTTTGAATATAAAATATTAGTTTGATTTGTGGTTAATACAGTTTTTTAAGACAATAATTTTCACAATTTTCAATTATTCATTGAAAGTGGTGTATTTAATTAAGATTTTTATATATTTTAAAATATTTTAAAGTTTCAATTGTATTCGATCCAGATTTTTTTTAGAGTTTATTAAAATTTTACGGTATTCAATTTAAACTTTTATAAAATTTATAAAAATCTGATGATAATCAATTATGATCTTTTAAAAATCCATATAACTTTGACAGTATTTAAAAAATTAATGATTTAAAAAGATTCTATAAAATTATTGATTTCATCGAATTTTAGAATAATAGGTATGAATAAAGAATCATTTGCAAATCCATCCTTCGATTCAAAGATTTCATAAATATTTTAAAATCTAAAAGAGCCTTAATCCAATATATCCCTTTATAAAACATAAGTGGGGCGAATTCCGGTGAATTTTAAACTAGCTGTATAAGTACCATTTAAAATTTTACTACCTAATTCTATTTTAAACTCATTTAAAAATCTATTTAAGTACTCTTATTTGAACTTATTTAAAATATTTACATGTATCTGTTCAAAACCTGTTGGAAAAACCTTTTAAACGGGTAGGGTACCCATAAATATTTAACTATCTAAATTTTGAATTTATTTAAAATACATGTTTTATTAATAATAGATAAGGTACCCACTACAGAACTTGTTTAATATAGTGGTTAACGGGAGTGCGGGAGCCGATAATGCTGGCCATTGCAAGCTTTTCAGTGTAGTCGGCAATAAGGCTTTAACGGAGAAAAAAATTATTTTAGAGAGGATAACACATTTACTTTTTTGTCCCACATTGTTTTTCAATTTTTCATTGGGTCCAAAATCTTTCAATTTGTTCAATTAGGTCCTAAAATTAATTTTAATTGAATATATAAAAATCATTGTATAATTCCATCAAAATCAATCAAAATCTATAAAAAAAGTCTCACTCATTTCATAAAACTCTATGTAGAATTCTAATGCAATCTGTGAAAATTTTAGAAAATTCTTCAATTTCGTCAAATTCAATAATTCTTTTAAAATCTAATACAATCCTAAACCAATACACCCATTTAAGTGTTTAATCGATTTAATTTTATAAGTTGAGGTGTCCAATAAATTAAATTAAAATCTAATACAATCCTAAATCAATACACCCATTTAAGTGTTTAATTGATTTAATTTTATAAGTTGAGGTATCCAATAAATTAAATTAAAATATTGAATTATTCAATGGATCACCAAGTAAAAAGTTAAAGGTATCAGAAATTTATTATTATGATTCCAAATTTGGCAATTGATATCATATCCCTTGAGCCAAGATTCACTGTCCCTCTCTGAGTACTAGATAGGCTGAGTAGATGTACACTCTCGAAAACCTACTAGTCCTAGCTATTAGTACTCTAAAGAGCTAGCAGGAGATCGATACTAACAACTTGACAGAATGAGGCAAAAGAATCAGCAAATGCTATACTCTTCTGGACATTTGAAATATGGACAACAGACAAGTGTGAGTTCCCTTTACACATGGACAACAGACAACCTCAATGTGTAGGGCAATATCCACACATCACATGGCTTGTGCCTTTTATTCACTTGAGTTAGGCCGAAGAACATTACAAACACTTCGCCTTGTCCTTTAATGTGTATGAGTTACACGTAAATGCAGACTGAGACAGCATATATTTCCTTCTGAATCATCCTGAGTGGTGGGGAGGGCCGTTCTTTAATAAATTAGTTCACATTCTCTAGTAATTAAAATAAATTGTTAAACATTATCCCATTTATATATATATATATATATATATAACACAAAAGACGTTTTTTGAGAGGAAATTAGGAGCCCGATTTGGAAATTCAAAATTTTATATTTGGACCGAGAAAAAATATGAATTTAAATTTTATGAATTGAATTTTATGAAATTGGATAAATTTAATTGAAATTCTATTGGATAAATTTAATTGAAATTCTATTAAAATTGTTAAAATTTATAAATGAATTACACGTATTAATCCATTAACATTTTTATTGACTAAACTGAGCTTTTTTCCGCCCTTTATGGTTTAACCAAATCGGATTTCTCTGCTTACAGTTACATTTTATATTTCTCTGCTTGCATCAATCCAAAAGGGGGTTTCATCTTTTTCTTTATTTTCATCTCGTTCATCTTGATAAACATTCCATGGGTTTTTTGGATGTGATAACATATGAACTTTCCTTGTTTGAGATTTGTTCATGTCTATAACGTTAGAGCTTAACATCTGAGATTCCTTCTATGGAAAACTCTTATAAGAACTTCTCTAGTGGTGGTCTTAACTTGAGAGATATTGAGTTGAGTCAGGTGCTAAAATGGATTTCTCTGTTGCCATTCATGGTGGTTCCGGCAACTGGATATTCTCTGGCATTGCTGGATCTGAGCTTGATTTTTCTCTCAGATGAGCTAAATGGTGGAAAAATATGAAATTTGTCAAAGGACTTCAAATATGAAATTTGAAATTTTAATTAACCATTAATTATTTAATTAGGGTGAAATATGGGTGTATTTATTTATATTAGTATTTTTATTTAATTATTATATAAAAGTATTTTAAAAAATAAAAAAAAATTAATTTTCACTCAAGAATTATTGCAAACATAATTTTATAGGATTCAATTGAATTTTTTATTTTAAATTAGAGTATATTAAACTTAATAAATTCAATTACAAATTAATTTCACTTGGAATTCATTTATAGATGAATTTTACAATCATGATTTATTTATTTCAAGCGGGATGTAAGTCTTTGTGATTGACTTCTAATACAAGTAATTAAAAGAGTTTAAACAATCAATAAGGTGTTAGTTGGAGTGGTAAGAAACCTTAATCCCGTAAGGCTAAAAATGCAAATTCATTTTCGAAAGGCACACTTTACCAAGAGGGCTATACACCCGAGTGTGATTATACCTCTTGATTATATAAAATCGAGCAGGACTACACTTCTTGATTATAAAAAAAAGGAGTTTAAACAATAAAACACCGTTAATTTAGATTTAGGATATATATGTTGAGAAAACCATTGGTCCAGAGGAAATTTACATTTTACAATTGCAAACTATTTATCGGAATATTTACATAACCCAGAATACATCTATATATTGTTTTTTTTTGGTAAAAACTGGAGAGTAAAGCTTTAAGTAAACATTGAAGGTCTAGTACAAGAAACCCCTTTACTATCATGAAGAAGCCATTCTGTCATTTCAGGAGGCGGCTGCATGAGAAGAGGAGTCGCTAACAGATAGTTTCTTGCACATCTAGAAAGATAATCTGCTCAATTCTGTAAACATATTTAATCACATAACTTTGAAATTGTGGGATCAACTGTTAAATTGTAAACATCAACCGCTGAATTGCACCTGAAGAATAAGCATTACCTGAAATGAGGTGGACAACTGCCAAATCATCACATGCAACTTGGATTATGGAAATAGCGAGTCTTATATCATTTGAATAAGGAATCCGAAGGAGCATATATACACACATACAAGATAGGTAGGTTAAACATGTAATGTCGAATAATGATAAAATGGAAGTTTACTACTTGTCAATGACTCATCATCCAAGTCACGTCTACACTAAAGTGACACATTTATCTTACATATAGATAGTTAAGATTCGATACGTCAACAAAAAAAAATGTTGGTTTTAGATAAAATAAAATAGGTAGTGAACACAATAATTTAAAATTTTAAACTGATGAGATCAGATTTAAATGGTTAAAGCAGTATATAATTAATTTAGAATAATAACTTTTGTACAAAATCTTTGGGAACTAGAATTAGAAACTCTATGGTTGGATAGTGGAAAATCACAAATCGTTCAATTGTATGATGTCTAATAATATTGACACGAATTGACAATAGGAAGAACTCTAAAACTATTTTAGAGAATTTCAATAGAGTATTTTCAATGCTACCTAAAGATATATGTTCTTTTGTTTTGATGGTTATCCAAAATCTAGTCTACAATCTATACTATACATAAATATAGAAATAAAGAGGAGATAGTAAGATTTTCAATAATGCCCTGGATAAAATTTGAATATCCTAAAATGACATTAATCATTATTAATTAGAAAATTGTATTTTATTAGTTGACTTATATGATTTATTTAAATTATTTTTTAAATAATATATATAGTTAATGAAACATTCCAAAGTTTTAAGTTTTATCTTTTTTAAATTTGTTTTTTAATAAATACATATGATAATGAGATATTTCAAAATTTTTATATCTTATTTTTCAAATTTATTTTTTTAAATATTTGTAATTTTTTTTTTATAATTTAAAATATTTCATTGAGGAGACAAATAAAAAAAAGAATATTTTTTATAATATTCCTTTGTTATGTTTATATAATTGATTGGATATATTTTTTAAATTTCAAATAGAATAAACATAATTAAGTTTTTTAAAATTTTAAATTTTATACTTTCAAATAAAATAAATATGAGCGTAGGATGACGAACAATTGAAAATTTTAATTTTTAAAAATCTATATAATATTATATATATGTATATATATATTGAAACATATTTATTAGGTGGTATTGTTGAATTTTACATTTAAAATTATAATAAATTTTAGATAAATGATAATATAAATTGAATTGAAGTATGTATATACATGCTCCTTTTTTATTAATTAATTATTATATTTACATTAATTTCATATGAAATTTTATTTTAATATTATATAATATAATAAATATCTAATATTAAAAAATAAAGGCGAGTATAAACATCGAGTAAAAGTGAATAATAACATAAAAAATTGAATGAGTATGAATAATGTATATAGTCAATATGCAATGTACATTATGAAAAGACTAGTCTGTATAAAAGGCTAATCTATTATGAAAAGACTAGTTTATATAAAAGGCTATATATATTGGGATGCAATTGGTCATAATGTAACCCTAATTTTAATTTATTAATTTAACCAATTAAATAAGTAAATTATTGTTAATTCACTAAAGTTTAAACTATCTTATATTTAAACCCAATAGGTTTTAGAAACATTTATATTAAACACTTACTTACTATTTTAAGTCAAAATTATAATTCCTATAAAATTAGGATTTTGCTCCATGTCTTAAAATAATTTATAATCAAGTACTCCAACTTGATTTAATTTCTCACATCAATCCTCATCTATATGATCTATTAGGTTCTAAACATATTGACAATAACTATAATTAATTTAGTTTATATTTGAAGGTCAAGGGTAAATTTTTAGCAATGTGCTAAAGCTATCTATGAGACCCCGACCCGAGCATCAAGTTCAATTCAGTAAATATGATTGAAATGCACATTTGGGTTAGGTTCGCAGAATTATTTTTGAAAGTTGCCACTTAAATTTTATTATAAGGTAAACTTAAGAACAACTTGAGTTGACTTTATTTAAGAAAAATACACTAATCAACAAAACTAAGGAGGATTAGGAGACTAGATTTTCGTTTGAATGATCAATTAATTGGTCAATTATTAATGTTCAATCCAAAATGAAAATAAATTTTAGGGTGAAGAAGAATGACATCATATCAAAACAATGAATAAAGCAATTAGGGAAAAACTATAAAAGAAGCGAGAAACAAACAAAAAATGAGGGAGTATTGCTTTTAGCCTCTTGATGGGGATATGGGGCAATCACATATCTTCCAATCCAAAAATAAATAAGAAAAAGAGAAAACAAGTTTTGATTTTGCCACAACTCGAGTTTAGAGAATCAAGTCTCATCTGCTTGTCTCTTTGAATGAGAATCAAGGCCAAATAGTTGTTTTCCATGGCAAGATGAGAGTTGTGTGATTTGAATTTTGAAAGGTGCATTGTTAAATTTCAGCTATCATGTTTTAGGTATTAACTTATTGTTTTCATGAAAAAGATCAATTTCGGCATTAACTTGCCTCATGGGTTCCCAAGTTTTTGAAAAAAAAAAGAAGGCTTTTAGTAGCCATTTTAGATGAAGAAAGCAATAGTAGAGTTATATTAAAAATCCAAAATTTTATTTTAGAAATCGATCAAATTAAATTTAATCTTCAAGCCATGTAAATATAGTCCCTCAAATTAAAACCATTTTAACCTGATATATTTACACAAACCAAATGAAATCCAAATGACTCGAACTCATTCTAAAAGGACCCAAAACCAACTTCCTAAGGAAATTGACAATAACCAATAAAGTGATTTAAACAACAACAACAACAACAACAACAATAATAATAATAATAATAATAAAAGAAGAAGAAAAAAAAACCTAAACTACCCAAAAACACGTGTAACCTCAACCTTCCCCCTCACCTCCCCCAAATTTCTTTCTTGCTTTCTTTCCTTTTTTTTCCATGATATCTCCATTCCCAATCAATTTTTTACCCACTGCTTGATGCGAAGTGGGTAGCAATTGGAACTCCAGATGTAGGAAGTCATGTCGCCGACTTTCACTTCAATGGGCAAGGCTCCTTGTATCGCAATCAAAGCTTTGTCCTTCAATAACTCTCTCTCCCTCGATTTTCCAGTG
Organism: Jatropha multifida; assembly: GCA_948099535.1. Lineage (NCBI taxonomy): Eukaryota > Viridiplantae > Streptophyta > Magnoliopsida > Malpighiales > Euphorbiaceae > Jatropha > Jatropha multifida. The sequence goes on from CANUEX010009117.1 coordinate 26,033, forward strand.
AAAGCGAGCTACTCTGGTGATTTCTTTCACTAAGGCTAGTCGAAAATCAACCGCTATCATTCTTAGTTAATCCTTCTTTGATTAATTTGATCTTTGAGAGTTTTTGAAGGATTTAGAACTTAGGTTTCAAATTAAAGAACACTTTGGGGATTTAGACAAAATTGATTTAATTAGCAGAATTTGACATGAAATTGAGACTCTACATGAAATTTGGTTCATTTTCGTATTGAGTTTGCTCGATTCCGAGCCTGCCGTCACTCCGGCCACCGTGTACGGGGGTTGTGGTTCTGGTGATTGGAACTCTCGAGAGGCAAAACGTTCCTCTTTTCATGTAGATTATAAAAATGTAATTAGTTTTGCAATCTAAGCTTGTTTGACCTCCAAACAATTATTTGATGGAAATTTGAAATTCAACTTTAAAGCCAAGAAATAGCAAAAACGTGACTCATAGGTAGATTTTGTGATCTTAGCAAATTTATATTGATTAATTATTAAAGTAGGTACAATAAAATAATAAAATTTTAAATTATTTATATAGCTTTAAATATAAATAGAATATTTTACTCCTTTATATATATTTATATATATATATATTGAGGTTGAGAATGTAATTTTATTTGATGTAATTAAAATCAAAATATATGGTGAATATTAAGGATTTATGACAAGCATCAACCAAGCCTTTATATGAATTTTTATTGCTTTTGAGCTTCCTTTTTGTGTTAAAACTTTGTTTCTAAATTATGTATAAATAATCCAACTCCTATAGTTACCTTAGGATTAGGTAGGTATAGATGGAAAAATTAGTTACTCAAATATTTTTGTATAAATCTAAAATCTCTAATGGTTCTTATGAACGAACAAGACAATATATTATGACAATGTGGTTTGATAGTGCCATGAATAGGCCTGATTATGATTATTGATTGTGTTTGCATGCTACAGGCCGGATGTATGATTTGTATTTATTCTATTGTTATCCCTGAAATTTATATAGATCATGGCGCTTATATATTTTATTACGAAATATAGACTTGAGCTTCATAAGATATTTGCTTACGAAATATATAGGCCATTTAAATGCTATGGATGTGTGAATTCATAATTGAGCCTGATATTTAGGCATAGTAATTCCTAGGCTTAATACGGATCTCGATAGCCTTATGCTTACCTAGATTCTAGTGCTGGTCTAGTCTATGAAAATGTGTTGTGGCAAAGGTGGTACCAAAGCGAAAATCCTATAGTCTTAGAAAGTATGTGCAGATTCATTTTAAATTCCTGTCACGTCTTGAAAATGATTTTCGTTGCCTCTTTTATGATTCAACGTACTCGTTATTAGAAATATGTTAGCAGTAATATTAGGATGCTATGACATATAATAAGTAGTATGATATTTGTTATATTTTGAATATCTGAAATTTCTTTCTCGAGTATTGTGAATTCTCTAAGAAAAGCAGTTGTTAATGAGGACCGGAATCCTCTTGATGAAGCTTTTATAGGGCCTCTTGCACCGCTTAAACGGGGTAGGGGTAGGCTGGCTAGAAACAGGGAAGTCCAGAATAGGGATGACTGAAATGAACAAAATTAGGGAATGAGAATGATAATGTTCCTCTAGCTGATAAGTTTATGATAGGTTTACAGTAAGTCATTACTACCGTCAGCGATTTGATTATGCAAAACTAATAGTTCTTCTAGACTAAGCAAGCATAACAACAAGCAGCTTCTCCTACTGCACCACAACCAAAACCACCAGTTATACAATAACCCATACCACCATCCCCTCCATCAGCTCTTGTAGCAATTATTGAGAGGTTCATTAGGCTCAAGCCGACTAAGTTTACTAGTGTTAAAGACCTGCACTTATTTTTGGCCAGAACTAGGGAATTTTACAATGACCTAAATTACAGTGATGAGCGAGCTATCACATTTACTGGGCGGCGAATCAAAGGGATGGCAGACACCTAGTTTAGGGATTATGTTTAACCAACTCTAATAGGGATGACATGGAACCGGTTCTCTATGACATTTATTGGTAGGTTGATACTAGAAGGGAAGAAGAGAACTAAAGTAAAAGAATTTGAACTTCTGACCCAAGGGGATTTGTCGGTGGACGGTTATGCTAAACACTATAGCGGATGAGAATACTAAGATATACAGATTGATTAATGGGTTGAATCCTCTGTACTTTTCTCTTTTCTCTCAATAGTATTGTCAGGACTTTCACATAGTGGTTGATTTTGCCGAAAAATGGAGACAGTTAATTGCAGATGGGTTTCTCCAAAAGAGGAGATCGGGTAGAGTTTTTGCTCTATCTGGGAGTATTATTATGCCAACTTCAGGCGGGACATCTCCTGTTGACTTAACATTCGGTGGTAAGAAGAATATTAAAAGTAAAAGAGATAGAAGAAGCTTTAGTCAAAGTATGACTGAAAATTCTTAAAGTAGTAGTAGAGGACAGAGCTCTGGGTTCAGAAGTGCAAATTCTAGCAACATAACTTGTCCTAGATGTGGGAGAATACATAAAGAGCATGCAATTTTTGATTGAGAATGTGTTATAGGTGTCACGAATATGGAAATTTTACTAGAGGTTGCCTATGTTTTTCGATACAGCGAGTTCCTACACAATCTTCATCGGGCAATGTTGCTTGACCATCTTTCTTGAATGCTTCTAATGCTTCTCGATCTCAATTTTTCAATCGAAAAAATTAGGGTAAATTGAACAGGGGTAGAACACAAGGGATCGCTCAAACTACTCCTTAAGCTATTAGGACTTAGGCTAGAGTGTTTCATCTAACTCAGGGAGATGCTCAAGCTCTTGTCGTGATCATAGGTACTCGTACTATATGCTCTCTTAAAGCATGAGCTCTAATTAACCGAGGTGGTATGCATTCATTTATATCTCCTAATTTGCATTGGAGGTTGATAGGATGTCAAAGAGGTTAGTTGAACCACATTCTATTACCACCCCATTAAGTTACCCAGTAATAGTGGATTGCGTTTATTTGGATTGTCTAATTAGGATAGGAGGATGGGAATCAACTACAAACTTAATCCTTTTAGGTGGAATGGATTTTGATATGATCCTAGGAATGAGTTGGTTAACGATACGTAATGCTAAGGTGAAGTATTTAAGTGAGGAGGTAGCTTTCAAATTGTCTGGAGATGTGAAGTTTACTTATGAAGCAGATAAGGAGACTACTTCTTATGGCTTGATATTTGCTATTAGTGCTAGAAAAATATTATGAAAAGGCTGCAAAGGATATATAGCATTCATAAGGGATACCAATATAGGCATAACTAAATTAGAAGCTTTGATTATTGTGAATGAATTTCCTGATGTCTTTCCAGAAGAACTACCAAGATTACCTCTTGATAGGGAAATCTAATTATTATCAATTTTGCTCCTGGAATAAAACCTATTTCCATGCCTCCTTATAGGGTGGCACCTGTAGAGTTAAAAGAATTCAAAACCCAATTGTAAGAATTGCTTGGTAAATGTTTATTAGGTCAAATACATCACCTTGGGGTGCTCCAATTATTTTTGTAAAGAAAAATGACAGAACTCTGTATTTATGCATTGATTATTGGCAACTCAACAAGATGACCGTGAAGAACAAGCATCCATTCCCCAGAATTGATGATCTATTTGATTAGCTTCAAGGAGCCACTTGCTTCTACAAGATTGATATGAGATCAGGCTATCATCAATTGAAGATTAGAGAGCAAGATATTCCTAAGATAGCTTTTTGAACCAGATACGACCACTGTGAATTTTTTGTCATGTCTTTTGGACTTACCAATGCTCCTACAACTTTCATGGATTTAATTAATCAAGTATTTAAGTCATACGATGATGTATTGATTGGTTTGTGATTGTCTTTACCAATGGCATATTGATTGATTCCAAAGATAAAATAGAGCATTCGCAACATTTGAGAATGGTGTTGCGAAGCTTACGGGAACACAAGCTTTATGCAAAGCTCTCCAAATGTGAATTTTTGTTAAAAAGTGTAAATTTTTTGGGGCACCTAATTTCCAAGGATGGTTTGATGGTTGATCCCAAAAGATTAATGCAGTTACCAACTAGCATACACCTGCTACAGTTATAGAAATACTTAATTTTCTAGGTCTAGCAGGATATTATTGTCGGTTTGTACTAAACTTCTCTAGAATCATAGCCCTTTTGACCAAGTTAACTCAAAAGAAAGAAAAGTTCATTTCGACTGAAGCATGTGAAGCAAGTTGTCAAAAGCTTAAGGAATGCCTAGCCACTGCCCCAGTATTAGCCTACCTTTGGGTTTAGAAGGCTATATTGTATTCTGTGATACTTTTATAATAGGGTTAGGTTGTGTAGTAATGAAAGATGATAGGGTGATTGCCTATGCTTCAAGGTGGTTGAAGAAAAATGAATAAAATTACCCTACTCATGATTTGAAAATGGTAGCAATCAATTTGCTCTTAAGTTATGGAGACACTGTCACTTGTGAAATTTTCATAGATCATAAGAGCTTAAAGTACATATATGACTAACAAGATTTAAACTTAAGGCAAAGATGGTGGATAGAGTAGCTTAAAGATTATATTGCATGATTCAGTATCATTCAGGGAAGACTAATGTAGTGGTAGAGGCTTTGAGCTAAAAGTTTATGGGAAGTTTGAATAACATTGTTGTAGAAAGAAAGCCATTAGTAAGCGAGCTAAATGAAATGTTTGATGAGGGCCTTAGATTAGATGTTTCCCTTTCCAATAATGCTTATTTAGCTCATTTCAAAATTAGACCACTGCTGTTAAACAAAATCAAGATTGCTCAGCCACATGATTCTCAATTGTAAAGGGTTATATAAGAAGTGGGCAAAGGTGGATTTAGTGACTTTATGATTGATATTAATGGAATTCTCAAAATATTATTCTAAGTACTGGAATTCAAATTCTATAAATAAGCAGAAATAGTTATTGATTTGAGCTTGTTTATTTCTTTAGCTGGTGATAGAGTAGGACCATCTTCCTCCTTCACTTCTAGTGCTCAACAGACTAGATTTTTTGGATTTCTCTGTGAATAGTAATATATAATACTTTACCAAATGCATGAACACAAATTATTTTTAAATCGTGCATTTGTTTATTTTCAAGTACTTAAATACACACTCTCTCTCTCTCTCTCTTACACACACACACACACACACACACACTTTATATAGATGTATGGATATGCATTGATACATGTGGTGAATAATTGCTTGATATAATGTGATGTGATTGTTGCATGGAAGTTGAGACGATGTGGATTACTTGGATTGAGAGTATGGGTATGCTGAAAATGCTGTCAGTGAGCCGTAAGCAGTAGGAGTGGCACTGCCCCTTGTGTAACCTGGATTATGATATTTATCATGAGAAAACTCTTATGATAAATAAAAATATTTTATGTAAAATATTTTTATCTGATTGTGCTTTGCCCGAATGGGGCGGTCTCCCTGGGTGTACAAGTCACAGGACTATAGGATTATATCATTGATATTAAAGCATGCTTGGGGGAGAGCATGATCTTGCTAAAGTGATTCCACTAACTAATGACCACTTGATGTGCATTATGATTGATAATACTTGTGGGTGCTCTGGTTGACATTTCATGAATGGCGAATGTTCAATTAGAAGAGTCTAGAGACATTTTGCTTGATCGCTTGGGTTTTGTATTATGTATTATTATTCACTATGTTTTATACTGATTCCTGTTATATCTAAATTTCTTAGGAAGAAGCTCTTCCCCTCTTTTGATGAATAACTTTGTTTTCCCCATCAAAAGAGGTTTAATGTAAATTTTAACTGCTTTTGAACTTCCTTTTTGTGTTAAAAACTCTATTTCTAAAATATGTATAAATAATCTAACTTTTGCAATTACCTTTGGATTAGCTAGGAATGGATGGAAAAATTAGCTACTCGAAATATTTTTTTATAAATCTAAAATGCACATTGGTTCTTATGAATGAACAAGTCCATATATTATGACAATATGGTTTGATGGTGCCATTGATGGGTCCAATTATAATTATTGATTGTGTTTGCATGTTACAGGCCAGACATATGATTTGTATTTATTCGACTATCATCCCTGAACTTTATACAGATCATGGTATTCGTATATTTTCTTACAAAATATGGACTTGGACTTCATAAGCTATTTTCTTAAAAAATATATGGGCCTTCTAAATGCTATGGATGTGTGAATGGGTGAATTCATAATTAGGCCTGATATTTGGGCTTAGTAATTTTTAGGCTTACTATGGTCTCAGTAACCTTATACTTACTCGGATCCTAGTGCTGCTCCAGCCTATAGAAACAGGTTGTGACTTATGCGCCATAAAGTACTTACCTTAACATTACATTTTGGTGTGTACCATAGAGGACTAACTCGCTTGATTCTTTCTTCTTAGGTGGATAGGCAAAGTGATGAACCTTTTGTCATAGAGCTCCAGCTTGATTAGGTGATAAAAATTTCTAATTATCATTGGTTATGATCTAATCTTAATTATAACAAATAGATCCGACCGTAGCAATAGATCTAATAAACAAAAACACGAAAACCCTAATATTTCTACAATTCAAATGATACATATACGAAGGGAATTTAAATATGCTATTTGATCATATAATCAGTTCCTATTATTCATGTCGACACCGGTTGATCGAAAAAAACAACAACGGAACCCATAAGATCAAATATGCATAAAATACAGGCAAAACATTAAGGTATAGAAAACATATATTGAAGCTATGAAATCATAAATACCTCTAAAATGAATGAAACCAATACTGACTTCGATTCCTACTTTACACCAATAGCTCTCGCTTTACCGAAACTATAATTATTTTCCTGATAGTGTTATGTTGTGTGAGCAAGGTTGATTCTTTAGGGATTGTATGTGTGGGCAAATAACCATTGAGAGGATAAAACTGATAAATTAAAAATTGATGCTTAGGTTTAGCTTAACTGTTTCTTTTATATTTTCCTAATTAAAAAAAATAATATTAATAAAATGATTTTTATATAAAAATATATGTAATCATGTTTTGTAATTTTAATTTTATATTTAATTAACCTATCAATCAGCTCTAATTAACACATGCACATCAGGGGCACGCAAGGATAAAATTAATAAGGTCTTCTTATTATAATAATGTATCTATATAACCTTTAAAATATTATTATAATAAGTTATGAATTATTCCACTGAAAATTAATCATTTAACTCTTTATTAATTTTGAATCCCTAACATTAAAATGTATAAACTTCCCATGTTAAGATTACAAATACTTGTCAATTAAATTAAATTATCGACTATTTTGTTTAATTGACAATTTAATTCTTAAAGAATTCCACTTAACTTATTACATGTGTCAGATTCAAAATCCACATATATGGTTTACACAATGAAAATTTATAATTTTTCTAAGGAGTTCCATCAATCCTCATACCCAGACATAGATTCCATCAATAAATTGAAATTTGACAAATGAATATTGTTATTGTCCAACTCATTGAGTTTATTGCTCCATAATGAAATTCACCCTTTTAATGAATCAAAAAAATAAGCAACACATATTACTTATAATAATTAAATCAAGATTAAGAGTAATAAATATAATTCTTAATGAACTAGAGAATTTGTTTTATTTAGTCAGTACAAAAACACTTATTCTTTGCTTGGTACACGTTTAATACATACAATATGCACCAGCACAAGAAGTTGGGCTGAACTGTTCCCATAATTAAGATAAATTATATATAATCATGTATTACAATCATACCGATGGTTTGTCAACTTCACCTTAGATTATGAACAAAACTTTTTATCTCACTTGAACAAATGATTTAATCTTCTATATACAAAATAAACTCTATGCATTAAATCATCTACTAGTATAGGATAAAAGACAAACAATTATAAATATTGTCCTTCCTGATGTTGATCCTATCTAGGCTGTGTTCAATTTATTGGCGGTTATTATTGGATTTCAATATCAATAATACGCAATGGAAAGAGATAATTGTAACAGAATAATTATTTCAATAGGGATTCATTTAAACGGTTAAAGCAATAAAATTATTTAAAAGAATACATCTTTTGTAGATTCTTCGAAACTTCGACTATGTGGCTAGATTATCGCAAACCACAAGCCTTCCAAGTGTCCGATCTTTAGTAGTATTCATACGAATGGACAATCGAAAAACTCGAGAACTATTTTAGAGAGTTGAGAGATTAGAGAGTATGATGATACTAGCTATCTTACACTCTATGTTTAGTTTTGTGGCTATGAAGAACAATTGTCTGTTAGACTGTCTCTTAAATCTTATATATGAAAACCCTAGGTCATAAATAAATAAATTATTATTATTTATTTAAACCTTTTAAATAAATAAATTATAACTAAAATATATATGCACATATTTATTTATTTAAACAATGTAAACAAAAAAATCATAATACATATGGTAATAGGATTTCAGTTTAATTAATTATACTTATTTATTTAACTATTTTAAATAAATAGGCTATAATTAAAATATTAGTTTTATTTAATCTAAAATTTATCTTAATAAGTTTAGTAATAAATCAATTAAGTCAATACGTAATAATTTATGTAAAATTGCAAGTAAATATAAATTACAAATTTGCCCTTAATATCCAAAATTTATTTGTAATCAAGTCATACTTGATTCAATTTTTTGTTTTCACTTTCTCATATCTTTTATTATGTGTATGACCTTCTATGTTCCAAATATGTTGGCAACAAATATAAAATAAATTAATCAATTAATATTTAAAGGTCAAGTACATTGTCTAACAACATGGCGTGACTATCCAAATATTTAGAAAGTCAAAGTGGTTTGACTTAAGCTTTTAGTGCATGATTTATCAGTGTAATTAATATTCCTTCATCATTAATGTTTTGATTTAGTAATTAGACATGGAGTGTGTGTGCTTTATTAAATTATGTTAATTCTGTTAATCTCAGTCATTGATTAGTTGAATGAAATTTTAAATCTAATTTGCTAATATCATTCTACCTTTTGCAAGTATTTCTTAATTAATATTAGTAGAGAACAATTAGAATATTTTTCTTGATTTACCTAGGGTGATAAATCCTCTCTTAGTTACACAAGTATCTTCATACAGTTCCTATTATGTTGAATAAATCATTACTTATTATTCAAGAATTAATAATATGAATGAAGAATCAAAACATAATCATCCCCTACAAAAAATGACTTAGTAATTTCAAGTCAAATGATCACTTACACAACCATCACTTGAGCATTCCATAGACACAGGTAACTCTCTATATGGAATTCTCATGTATGCCGAATAACATGATGATGAATGAACATACATTATGAGAACAACTACTTCTCTAAGGAAAAAACATAATATGTACCAATCTCAATAGCTCTAATCATCATTCAATAATGAGGAGAACATTGACCAGGAATATTTAGAAATATTGCTTTAATGCAAATATAAAACTCATAATTATAACCATGTTATAATTTATTTTGCAAAGCAGTATTATCTCATGGACTTTATCTTTTATTAAGATTCAATAAATCGAATATAAAAGATAAATAAAAGCCTTTTATTAATAATAAAATTTTTTTGCATAAAATATTATATCCAAAATATAACCAATCAAATTGGTTATAGGGTAAATAATTAACAGTTATAATGCTGAAGAGATGAGCATATTTTCCAAAGGAAAAACTATTCTTTAGAGGCCAAGTATGTACTTGTTGTGGTTCTAAGTTAATTCTAATATGATAGCTTTGAATCGTTGCACCTCAGTTATAGAGCACAGTAGGCATTTTTTAATCCATATTTCATGGATCCCTCCTATTGTGGGTTGGTACAAACTGAATACTCATGGAGCTTGTAAAAGTAATCCCAATAGTGGTGGCAGTGTGGGGGGGTGGGTGTTATTCGTCATTGGTATGGATAATGGTGCCTTGGGTTCACTCTGAGACTGGGCACCTGCACCTTTATGGTGACAGAGTTGCGAGCTCTCCTTCATGGTCTTTGTTTAGCATGAGATAATGGTATAAGACAGTTGGTGGTGGAACTTGACTGTAGTATGGCTAGGGACCTTGTCTTGGCTGATTCCAATAGTAATATATGGTTAGCAAATATTCTAGCCCAGCTTAACTCCTTTCTGTAGCGTTCATGGCAAGTAGTGGTTAACCACTGTTACCAAAAAGGAAATTAGGTTGCTAATTGTTTGGCCAATTTGGCGGTAGGTTCTAGTCTTGTTTGGCAGGTTCATGATTCTCTCGCTTCTATGGTTTGTGATCTCCTTCATAATGATGCCATTGGTGTGTCTTTGCTTTGCTTGATAAGGACTGGCTAGTTTGCTAGTCTTGTTCTTATCAGGTACTCCCCTCCCTTTTGATAAAAAATATTATAAATATACTTTGAATGATTTATTAAATATAAATGTAAATCTCAGTTTCAATAATGTAAATAATTATTCAAAAAGTTCTCATGTTATAAAAGCATGGTTAATAGTATAAACTCTATCATGTTTTAGATTTAGTTAATCAATTAACATGAAATGTGGCACCAATTATCTAGTCCTATGGGACCACATAATGGATGTTACATGAAACATCAATAGTGGATAGGTTTCATCTTTCAATGAATAATCTCTCAGTGTAATTAATATCCCTTTATTAGTAATATTCTGATTTATTCATTTGAGCATGAAGTATGCATACTATGTCAAATTATATTAGTTCTCTTAGCAATGACTATTGATCCTTTGGATGAGATTCCAAATCCAGTTTGCTAATCTCATCCCACCTTGTGCAAGGATTTCTTGATTAATATTAATAGAGAATAAGTGTAAAATTTTAATATACATATGGTGATAAATCCCGTCTTGATCTCTTAAGTCACTTTATACTGTTTTTACTATCTCCAATCATTTCCCATTTGTTACTTATAAATCGAGTAATGTATAGAAATAATCAAAATGTAGTAGTCCTTATATAGAATAACTTAGTGAATCTCAAGTCAAAGGATCACTTAAATAACCATCACTTGAGTATTACATAAAGATAGATAATTTTCCATATGAAATCTCATGGAGGGTTAGTTCAATGAATTTGTCCTTATAACAGTCACCTACATATTGGTTTTAGGTATCTCATATACCTCAACTTATAAGAACAAATACTCTTTTCATAAAGGATAGAACATAATATATACTGTTCTCAATGACTTTGATCATTTGTCCAATATTGATGGAGCATTAACTAGGAACAATTAGGAACATTACTTTGATGCAATAAGAATCCCATAATTGTAACCCATTATAATTTCTTCTGGATATTAATATTATTTCATGGATATTATTTTTACTCCAGATTCATTAATTGAATTTTAAAGATAAATAATGTCCTTGATTAATTAAATAAAATATATAAAGCATGAAAGATATGATGTCCACATGCAACCATCTAATTGGGTACAGGGCATACACATTACAAAGAAATTATTCAACTTCTAAAGAAATTGTACAAGAAAAGATAGAAAGAGATTTTATCTTCTTTTTCAAACCATAACCTTTCTCCACCTTCATTTTGAGCTCTAATTATTTTCTGGGCAACTTCAAAAGGCGTCCAAGCTAATCTATAAGTTGTTGAAACTTAATTCACAATAGTTTGCGTCGACTAATAAGAGGAACCAAATGTGGGGTATTTGGAAAGCTTGAAGTCTTGAAGTAGTTGTTGCACTTGGTATTACACTAGGAAGTTAGTCTTCCTAATAGAATATTCTATGATGATATGATTTATATTCTTGAATTAATTATGGTTTGTTATATCTACTGTATTTGGTAAATAGATTTTACCCATTTAATAAAGGATATATTTTCTTTATTCTCTCATTATATTCTTATACATAAAAGTTATTGATACCAATATACACTTCGAGACTAATATTAGAGTCCTAAAAATGGTTTTAAAATCCCAAAAATTTCCTGAATTATAATCACTCAAGAAATTTCTCTAACGCATGCCACAACATGAACCATTGTTACTTCAACCCCTCATATAGTAATTTCATCGCCTATGGTTTTGTCCTTACACCTACTGCCAATAAAACGGAACTCTATAAATTTTTAAACATTTATAGTTTTAGCAAATTTGATTTAGCTGAGGATTGCCTATTTTTTTAGCAAATATAGATTCTGCCTATTTTGCATGGTGCATATTTTAATAATCGTGTTGTTAATTTTGAAATTACTCTACAAAAAAAAAATCTAACTGATGATACTCTTAATTCTGCCTAATGATTGCAAGTCAATGTCTTAAAGTAAAATTGAAGGAAAATGAGGCTTAACTTGCAATATATTAGAGATTTTATATATTAAATTGAAGGAAATGATAAATTAATGTTTTTAAATTATTAAATATGTTGATAGATTGATGATAATAATTGCAACCCTCTGTCCCAAACTTGTGTATATATAATTTAATTGATTTATGAAATTAATGGTGTAAATGACCAACTAAGTGGCATTTGGTGGTGCTTATATTGTAAAATACACATCTTAAGTCTGAGATGGAACTTATAGTGGGTTGTATATATGGTATGTGTTAGTATTATTGGTTCATAGTAAAAACTATAGAGGCATTCATGTACATAATTTATTTAAAATATACGGTGGTATTTGCAAGTTGTTCCACTATGGAGCCTGTGCAAGGTAACAAACTTGCGTAAATGATTTAGGAGGTCAAATATTTATTTTTGAACTTGACCTTTCATGAAAAAATAGTGTCATATGTCAATCACCTTACAGAATTTTGGTAGATTTTTCTAGGTTATGAAATCAGCCTTTAAAGAAGGTCTTTCCTGGGCTGTCAGTACTGGAGCCTTATTTGAAGTGGCATTTGGGGGGACACACAGCAAAATCTGACGTGATAAATTAGCCTTATTTTTCTAGGTTAGTACTCCGTGAAGAATGCTATGCATATGACGTGATAAATTATTTTGATGAGGTTAGACTAAAGTATGAATTTGAGTTATTATATGAATAACATATAAAGAATAATGAGCTGCATAAGAATGTATACCCAGCAATATCTAAAGACCTATGAAGGAACAACCTAGAGTGTTCTTTATAAAGCCATATATGAATGATAATATTATCAATCTTTAAGGAAATAATTTGGTGTGTACCAATATCTACTTGTAAGTGAATGATCTAGTTGATGCCCCATAGAACATATATGTAATAGTTACGCTATTGACCTGTGAGGGAATGATCTGGTACATACTATAGTATTTTTTATGTAAATGCTATTGTTAGCCTATGAGAAAATGGTTTAATACATACCTTACGAAATTCTTTATGTAATGCTGATATCAACCTATGAGAAAATAATTTTTTTGTCGCAATGTTGCAAAAATCGCAATAGACCAATTGGTTGGATCATTTAACTTGCAAACCGATGATTATCTAGAAGCCCACAACTTTGTCTTCAAGTTAAAGTCTTTATATTATTTTGCTTGGGTAAAAAGTATGAAGTTAACTTACCTTGGGTGTAAAGCATTATGGAGTTAATAAATTTATAAATAGAGATCATGGACATTCGGTCATTTTTTTAGTTGGACAAGAAATGTAAGTGGAGTGTCTGAGATAGTCCATTTTGAGAGTGTTTTTCTCTTACCCATTTTTCTACTCTTAGTTTAGGTTTGGATATTTTTTGATTCAAGGTTTGAGTGTTACATTCCACTTTGTACGCTGTATTTTCACTATTAATTAGTGGATTGTATTCTACTTCGCCCATGGATATAGGCTTATGTTGAACTATAAATTTTTTGCATTCCTCTTATTATTTTACTATCACATTATTAACTTTTTTTCTTTATCATAAATAGATATCCACCCCTAAACTTTATAACAAGTGGTATCAAAGCTCAATGTTAACTCAAGGGACAACTCTATCGTGAGATTGATGATTATGAAAAATAAATAAATGTAATATTCTTTTATGAGCTAAAGTTGTTTTATACAGATTCTTAATAAAGAAAATACTAAAGAAATCAAGCTCCCACAATCTAAAATTTTTTTGAAGATCTTGAAGATTATTGAAGATCTTTTAAGGATCAGTTTCTTAGGAGACATTGTAGGATTGAGAGAATATTTCCTTATAAACACAAAATCTCTTTTATCCCTCTCAAAATCATTTTTGAGATCTTCTCAAAAATTGTCTTAAGAAGAAAAGTCCATATCCTTGCTCTTTTAATTCTACTTACCTAAATAAAAGTTATTTTGGCAAGAATTATTTTTGGCAAAAAATAAATGAGTATTTGTAAAAGCTTCACATACTCTATCTTTTTATTTTTGAAAAGTCAAAATACTAATTAAAGCTTAAATTTCGACGTCTTTAATAAAGGGATCATTATCCCTCCTATAAAAACGTTTTCCCTCTTTTGAAAAAGTGTGGTTTTTGCTAAAGTGAGAGACCATTGATTAAAAGTTTCTGATCTTTTGAAGCTCCCTCTTGAACCCCCATCATTTCTTTTCATCTATTTACTTCAATAGATATTTCTTCAAGTGAAAAGAAATTTCGTTACAACATTTTATGAAGAACAGTTTTGAACCTTATTTTTATTTTCAAAATTTATATTTTATTCTTTCTATGCTTATAATTGCGTTTATCTCTGTCTATATAGATTCTTGTAATCTGTTGTACGCTAGAGGCTTTTAAACGAAAAACTTTTGTGTAATAGCTTAGGTGAAAAGCTATGGTGTAATAGATTATCAAGTGACCTTGCCTTATGTGAGATTTAATATTTAGGTATGAGTTTTTGTTCTTTGCAAAAATTGAAACGATAGAGATTGACTGGAACCATTAGAAATCTAGTGGAACAAAGGTTAGATCTAAGTGTTGATCTATTTTCTTGTAAAGTTGGCTTGTCTCTTACCCTTGAAATGAGATAATATAGTGGAGGATCTCAAGATGAGTCTTGGGAAATGGACGTAGGTGAGTTAGTATCGAACTACTATAAATCTCTGTATTTATCTTTTATTTTGTAAAGTTCTGCTTAATTAAGTTATTCTGTTTATACAACTATTAATCTTTTCAAAAATGTAAAGTTGTTAAAGAGTTTCTATTTCTAAACGCGAATAAACTTTTTTCTTTATGGAACATTAGAACTTTGAATTTCTGTATTGTGATTTTACTAAGTTTTAATCTGTTCTTTCATTTTCTATAGAAATCACAATGAGGACAATGTGGCTTCCACACAACGCCTCATGGTTCTCTCAAGAGTTTCTCGAGTAAAGCGAATCAAACATGTTTTGTTCATTCTAATTTATAAAATTATTTTATCCAATCCCATTTTAATCCTCAGAGAAATGTCTCCTTACTTTAGTAAAGTTTTAAAAATTGTTTGGAGTTGCCATCCTATTTTATTAAACTAGAAAAAAATTTCTTGAATTAATTAATTCTTTGGAATTAATTAATTCCATTTTAACCAGAGTGAGTTTAGGAATTGGGTACGAAAATGGAAAGGTGTTAGGCACCCATTTCACCTAGTTTAAATCGGCTTCCTAGTTATCTGACTATTTTTTATTTATTAATTGCGGTATTAACCTAAATTGAGATGCAAAATATTTTTATGCAAATTTTGAAAACATGTTAAATATAAATATCATCACAAATAATAAAATTAAATCATCCATAAGAAAAGGGAGGCGAAAAGAACTACAACCCTCCTAAAATACATTCTACCCATTAATTCCTATTACACATTTCCATTTTCTATTTAATTAACACAAATAAATAAAAATAAAATTATTACAAACCATACAGATAAAAATAACATTAAACTCAAAAAATTACATAATCGAAAATGACAATTATATCACATTCAAATATTCATATAACATGATCAATATAAGACTTAACTAGAAATCATCAAAACACAAAATGTTAGTCCAATAAATGATAATTAATCATAAAATAAATCATAAATAATAAAAATTCAAACTGACAGAAAATGAATAATTGATAGAAACATAAAATTCGACATAAATTAAATAAATAACAAATAATCATAATTATATGAAGAGCAAATGTTAAATGTGCACAAAATAAATACTAGAAAATAAAATATAACAATTTTAATGTTATTTCAACCTCATGATCACAATGTTCATCTTGTTAGATGAACAAAATTCACAAATCCCAACAAGAAATACTCATTAAAATCATTAACGTACTCATTTGTATCAAATATGGATTTTCGACCCTTAGATCTTAACCCACTTTAATCTCAGAATCTAGGTATGATTTGATGTTTTTATGTTGTTTCTCTTCTGAAATGTATAGACTAACACCATTGGAAGTGAATCAGGTCCCTTCCAAGATAAATGAAGCCTGTAATCTCCAAAAGATCGAAGATAGAAGCAAAAGGATAATAATCTGGGCATTTCTATATTCCTTAAAGGAGGGCACCCAGCCGCCCTACGAAGGCGTGCACCTTGGTCGTGGGTGCTTTCCTTAAAGGCTGGGGGCCATCGTGCTCAGAAACGCAGTAGATTACTGTGAAACTCAGTTTTTACGTGTTTCTCTCGTAAAAACTCAGTTTCTTAGAGTTATAAGACAGAAAATGAATTGAAAATCAAAAGAAAATGAAGTTTAGACTCTTAATTACTTTGTTTTCTTTGAAATTGATGGTTTACTTGAAGATTAATGAACACCTCAAGAACACTAGATCTTTGAAGATGATCCAAGTTTGTGTGTGATTTCATTTTTGAAAGTGTTTCTAATCCTAGTACACACTGACTATGTGTTGGTAACACTCTCTCACTCACACACTAATGAAGATCCTAAGATTTTGTAAAGAAAATTGATTTTAGAATGTGTTTTTGATTTGATTTTTGTGGTTGATTTTTGTTGTTTTTGTGTTTTTTCGTTGTTGGTTTTCTCTCAAAATTGCAATTACTCGCCAAAGAAAATGCCAACCCCCTAACCCTAGAGCTAGAGATGAATTTATAGGCAAATGGGTATTCTGACACTATTCACTGCCTATGTGGCAGTGCGCCCCACCTATGGGCCCCACTAACGATTCGATTTTTGATTTTTCACGAAATCATTTTAAAT
The DNA here is from genome assembly GCA_948099535.1 of Jatropha multifida. Lineage (NCBI taxonomy): Eukaryota > Viridiplantae > Streptophyta > Magnoliopsida > Malpighiales > Euphorbiaceae > Jatropha > Jatropha multifida. Next base: position 43,198 of record CANUEX010009117.1, read on the forward strand.
GGCATGTACGTTGATGTAAGGCATGAAAATTTATCTCATGTGCACCCAAGACTCATTTTCAGACCTTATTTTTGCGCGAACCCCGAAAACATGAAAATGATGCAATGGATCTAATTTCTTACCCTAGGATTACTAGTTGAAAAATCGAATCAATTAGACGTTTTGAACTCGTTCTACCATGAGAAATGTCATCACCACTGATGGGCACCCTAAGAATCACTAATGTGCCCCACTAGGGCCACTATGGGCCCTACCAACAAATTGACTTGATTTTCATGAAATTGGTTCGGGTGATGCACAGAGCGCCATAGGACACTAAGGCGCATCCTGAGTGAACCCGAGATGCGCTTATGGGCCTCGTTTTGCGAAAAATGTGAAAAAGGTGCTAAGAGTTGCACTTTCTAAACTTGGATCATTGCTTCGGGATCAAGTTCCTTGGATGCTTCAACCTCTTCTTAGCAGTACATGCTATCATCATCGAGTTTATTTTTTAGGCAAAAATTGAGCGTCTACACACAATCTCAATTTTAATCGATTTTCTAAAGTTACATAAGCTTTGTGAAGTAGTTCTAAATGTAATAACTGTTCTTTATAGAGTCTTAGTAATCTTGCAACAGCTTCGTGAGAAAGTTCTAAACTTGATAACTAACTCCCACAAACACTTTCTAAATCCAATGCAATAAAATTTTGATCTTATGCTTTAAAAGTTAAATTTTTAAAAAATCCAATTCACTGTCCCTTTAGGTTGTGCTATACATAAATAGGACCCACAATCTGGTATTAGAGCTTTGGCTCTTGACTTACCAAAGCTTAACTGCTTAAGAGAAAAGATCCCATGGTAGCCTCACTTCCTCTTACATCTTCAGAAGGTCAATCTATTTTTGGACCACCTCCATTTAAGGATTCTAATTAATCTTATTAGAAAACTAGAATGGAAAATTTTATAAAATTAGTTGACATAAATTGCTGGAGGAACATTATTACTTGTGCTCACATTCCTAAGAAAACTATTGAAACTAAAAGTGTTCCAAAAATAGAAGAAGAATATACTGAACCTGATTAGAGTGATATTTCTATAAATGTAAAAGCCTTTAATATTCTTCACTTTGCATTAAATCCAACAGAGTACAACAAAGTTTCTAGATGTAACTTTGCAAAGGAAGTTTGAGAAAAACTCAAAGTTACTTATGAGGGAACATATTGAGTTAAGGAATTCGGAATTAATATCCTTTAGAGAGAATATGAAATGTTTAGTATGAAAGAAGGAGAGACTATAACGGAATTAAATTTCAGATTCACAAATATAGTTAATCCTTTGAGAACACTTGAAAAGAAAATTTTAGAAGATGAGCTTATTAAGAAAATCCTTAGAATTATACCTAAAAAGTGAGATTCTATTAGAATTGTCATGAACTACAAGGAGACTCTGGTAACCTATGAGTACTTGATGGGAGCTCTTATTTTAGAAGAGATGAAACCTTCTTTGACTGTAGAAGATAAGAAAAAGAAAGGACTAGCTTTGAAGGTAGTTTCTAGTGAAGAAAGTTTTTCTGATCTTGATAGCAATTATCTAGCAATTGTTGCTAGAAATTTCAAAAATTTCTACAAGAAAGGTGGAAAACCACAAAAAAAATTTATTAAAAGAACTTTTCACCTAAAAATAGTAACTTGCCTAAGAAAGAATATTCTTAAGTGGTTTTTTATGAATGCAACAAACTCGGTCATATCAAGCCTAATTGTCCTAAGCCGAAACAGAAGTCAAAGAAAGAAAAGCTGAAGCAGACATTTGTAGCTGCATGGAGTGACTCAGATGATTCTAATTCTGAAAGTCAAAGTGATCAGGAGGAAATTGCAAATATTTGTATGATGACCATTATCGATTTTGACTTTAAAGAAACCAACACCCTAACTTCAGCATATAAAGCTAAAAGTAGCAAAGCAGATGTAGCAGACCAAAAGCATGATGAAAGCAATGTAAGTATCTTTGAACTTGAATCTGAAGGTGATCTTCTAGATTCTTATAATAACCTTTGCATTGAATTTGAAAAGCTCACTAAAAAGCATAATGTTCTAAAGAAAGACTATAGAAATTTGAAACTGAATATAATCATTTCAAAGATGTTTTTTATCAAGAAGTTGTATGCAAAGATCTTATTATGGAGATCAAAGATCTAAAAGAATGTAATGAAAAATTCTCTAAAAATCTAAAACACTTTAAAGAAAAATGTAAAAGTTTGAATTCTAAAAATGAATCTTTGAAAGTTGAGATTAAAATTCTAAAGTCAACTTCAAAATCATTTTCTAAAGAAAAGACAGGTTTTAGCTATGATAGCACTTCAAGACAAAATCATGTTTCTGTTAAGAAAAATATCATTTCTAATGTTGTAAATTTAGAACATCAGAAGTATCCTGAAAAATTTGACAGTCTTAACAAAAAGAAAAATCATAGCAATACAAAAGAATCTACATTGTTACTACTAACCCTCATGGACCCAATACATGTTGGGTAGCTAAATCTATGTGATATTTTCAAGTGTGTCTACGGAGTGAGATGAGAATAGAAATGTGGTACATGGACATTGCTTGCTTTAGGCATATGACTAGTGATAGAAAGAAATTCACCAAATTAGAAAAGAAGAAGGAAGGTACAATGAGCTTTGGAGATAAAACAAAAGGTAAAATTGTTGGTATTGGTGTGGTAGGTTCTAATCCTTCAATAGAAGATGTATACTTAGCAAAAGGATTACATTATAACTTGTTAAGTGTTAGTCACACTTACGATAAAAATAGGATAGTGATCCTTGAACCCTCTTATTGTGGAGTACATAATATGCATGATAACAAAACTTTTTTTATTGGAAAAAGGTTTGGAAATGTATACCTAGTAGACTTTTTTTATATGCATAACCTAGACATATGCTTAGTTTATGTTAACAATTCTAGTTGGTTATGGCATAGAAGACTCGGACATGCAAGCATGCACCTTTTTTTGTAAATTATTTAAGAAAGATTTAGTTCGTGGTTTGCTAAAGTTGAAATTTGAAAAAGATCATATTTGTGATGCTTGTCAATTAAGCAAACGAACCAAAACATTTTTCAAATCTAAGGGCATGTTCTAATTCTAAACCTTTAAAATTGCTGCACCTTGATTTTTTTGGACCTGTTAGTCATTCTAGTCTTGGATGTAAATCGTATGCAATTGTTATTATTGATGATTACTCTAGATTCACCTGGACACTTTTCCTTAAAAATAAGGATGAATCATATGACCTTTTTGTTCATCTTTGTGAAAGGATATAGATTGAGAAAGGATACAACATCTCTGCAATTAGAAGTGATCATGAATGAAAATTTGAAAATAAAAAATTTGATGTTTTTTGCATTGACTGAGGAATCTTCCATAACTTCTCAACATCTAAAACACCCAGCAGAATGGAGTAGTAGAACACAAGAATAGAACACTTTAGAAAATGGTTAGAACGATGCTTAGTGATTCTAATTTACCAAAGTACTTCTAAGAAGAAGCTATTAACATCGTCTATTATATTCTAAATAAAGCTTTGGTAAGATCTAGACTAAAAAAGACTTCATATGAGCTATACAAAGGTAGAAAGCCAAATATTGGCTATTTTCACATTTTTGGTGCAAATGCTTTATTCTAGATAATAAGAAAAATCACCTTACTAAATTTGATGCAAAATCTAATGAAGGAATATTTATGATATCCTAGCAATAGTAAAGCATATAGAGTGTTTAATTAGAAAACTCTAGTTTCAGAAGAATCTATTCATGTTGTTTTTGATGAATCTGATTCTACTTCTAGAATTTTAGAAAATGATGATGTTGTAGGTGTTAATCAAGAAAAGTAGAATGAACAGTCATAACAACCAGAATAGCCCAAAAATGAGCAAAATGATGATAATCAGGCAGAACCAGAAGATGGATATGAAGATCAAAACATCATTAAAAGTCAAATCCCAGAACCAGAAAGTGAGAATTCTAACTTACCAAAAGAGTGGCGATTCCATAAGTGTCATCCTTAAGAAGACATCATTGACAATCCTTCAGAAAGGATGATGACTAGAGCTCAACCTAAAACATATTTTGGTAATGTTGTTTTCATTTCTCAATTAGAACCTAAAAGTTTAGAAGATGCTCAAAATGATGAAAGTTGGATTCTTACTATGCAAGAAGAACTAAATTAGTTTAAGACAAACCAAGTTTCGAAACTTGTTTCTAGACCTTAAAACCATTTTGTTATTGGAACAAAATGGGTGTTTATAAATAAGCTTGATGAAAATGGTAATATTGTGAGAGATAAAGTAAGGTTAGTGGCCCAAGGTTACAACCAAAAAGAGGGCATCAATTTCAATGGGACCTTTACTTCGGTCTTTACACTTGAGGCCATTAGAATGCTTTGTGAATTTGCATGTTTTAAAAACTTCATGATGTTTCAAATGGATGTGAAAAGTGCTTTTCTAAATAGTTTTCTAAATGAACAAGTCTATGTAGAACAACCACCAGGTTTTGAAGTTTATGATAAACCAAATCATGTTAATAACCTTAAGCATTTTATGGTTTAAAATAAGCTCTTAGAGCTTGGTATGAAAATTAAGTTTTTATTAGAAAATGGTTTTCCTAGAGGAAAGGTGTTTACTACACTTTTTATTAAAAACAAAGCACTTGATATTCTAGCTGTGCAAATCTATGTTGATGACGTAATTTTTTGTTCTACTAATGACCTTTTTTTTGTAAGGAATTCTCTAAGATTATGTAAGGTGAGTTTGAAATGAGTATGATGGGAGAATTAAACTTCTTTCTTGGACTTCAAATCAAACAATGTGATAATGGAATCTTTATACACCAAGGCAAGAATACTTGAGAATTGTTAAAAAGGTTCAAAATGGATAATGCCAAGGTATGTAGCACACCAATAAGCCCATCCTTAAGATTAGAAAAAGATGAAAATGGAAAGGATGTGGATATTAAGTTATTTAAAAGTATGATTGGTTCTTTACTATATCTAACCGCAAGCAAACCTGACATTCACTTTAGTGTTTTTGTTGTTAAATCTATAAGCTATTTCTCATTAAATGCGTAACAGAATAAATAATTTAAATTCAAATATGGATGGAGTATAGCTAGCTTACTATTATTGTTATTATCTCATTCTTGTATTCAAATATAGAACACAAATATAGAGATCAGTTGTAAGCATATTTATCATTATACAACTATAAATTCATATGGTTAATGAATACAGAAAACAATTCCTTTGATGCAGTTCAATCTCTTTCAATTTTCTTTATGGTATCAAAGCAATAAGCACTAAGTTTTTTCAATCCTATAACTAATCTTTCTTTTTCATTGATATGGCTTTGTCAACCAATTCCAATATCATTCATTCTTCTAGCAAGGTTATAATTGTTATTAATTCTATTGAATTTCCTCTCAAACTTACATCTCAGTACTATCCTACTTGGTGCACTCAGGTTTCTCCACTACTTTATGGGCAGAATCTTCTTGGTTATGTAGATGGGACGAATAAACCTCCTGTTGCTATTATTACAAAAGATGGCCAGGAATTAGGCAATCTTGATTTTGAATTTTGTTATTGTCAAGATCAATTGATTCTAGTAGCTTTGTTTGTATTAACCCATTTTTTAGTTATGCATATTATTTCCAATGTAAAGACTTTTGTGGATGCTTGGCAAAAACTTCAAGTTTTGTTTACTAATAAATTGGCTACAAAGGTTCTTTCTCTTAGAGAGAAACTCTCTTGTACAAAAAGGGACACCAAATTGGTAATTGAGTATTTGCACTCTCTTAAGAATATGGTTGATGAACTTGCTCTTTGTGGCAACCTTGTTTTTGATGTTGAGTTGGTGGTATATATAGTTAATAGCATTAATACCGAGTTTCGTGATATAACTGCGGCTATACGTGCAAGGGATACTCTTATCACTTTTAAAGAGCTTCAATATAAGTTGTTGGCTCATGAATTATATCTCAAAAGAGTTGATCCATCCTATGATATAATTCAAATGACTGCCAATGTTGCTCGAAAGAATTTCTCACCAAAATAAAATTATTGTTAAGGTAATTCTAGATTTTCATCATCTAATATTTTTGCCATTGATGTTTCACATTCTCAAGGTCCTTACGATCTTGGGTATGCTATTGGTAATGGTGCCAATTCTAATTTTAGGCATGGCAATAATTCAAAAGTGCAATGTCAAATCTGTGATAGACCTGGACATACTGCTCGTCAGTGCTTCCATGCCAAGAATTATTTTCGAGATCATTTTTCCCAATAATAGGCTAATCATGCAAACACTAAGGCTCCCTTGGATAATGATTGGATTCTTGATACTGGAGCTTCTCATCATTTCACAAATGATCCCCAGAATCTGTCTATTCATGCTCCTTACGAGGGTATTGATGAGCTTTAGCTCATAGATGGCTTAGGTTTGAAAATAACTCATGTTGGTTATAAGTCACTAGCATTTCCTTCTAAAACTTATTCCTTACACAATGTGTTATGTATTCCTTATGCTTAAGCCAATTTTTATCTGTGTCTCAATTTTATTATTCTGACAACATACCCATTGAATTCTTTTATGATTATTTTATTGTTAAGGATCTGTCCATGGGGGAGATAATCACAAAAGGGCAAATTGATCCATCTCTCTATTGTCTCTTATCTTTTGATCTCTTTATTTCACCAACAGCTCATCTAAGTGTTCGTGTGTCTTCCAATTTTTATCATCAACTCTTACAATATCTAACTACTAAAGTTTTTAATTATGTATTGTCTCATTTTAAGTTACCAATTTCAGCTGTTAAGGACTCTTTTTGCAATTCCTTCAATGTAAAAAAATTCATTAGCTTGCTTTTGGTGTTTCTTCCTTATCTAGTTCTCATCCTTTAGAATTATTATATTTTGATTTATAAGAGTCTGCTCCTATCCAATCCATTGATGGTTTCAACTATTATCTTATATTTATTGATCATTTCTCCAAATATATTTGGTTTTTTCCATTAAAAGCTAATTCTGATGTTTCTTTTATGTTTCCTATCTTTCAAAAATTGGTTGAAAATCAATTTAGTTCAAAAATTATCTTTGTGTACACTGATGGTGGTGGGGAATTTCAAGCACTAAAATCTTTGTTTCGTTCTTGTGGAATTAATCATTTGCAAACTTCACCTCATACTTCGCAGCACAATGGTGCTGCTGAACGATGACATCATCATCTTGTTGAAACTGGCTTAACTCTGCTTCACACTGCATCTTTACCTCCTAAATATTAGACTTTTGCATTTTTAGGCTACTGCTTATCTTATAAATCGGCTTCCCACGCGCATTCTAAATTTCTTCTCTCCATATTTTAAGCTTTTTCGTAAGGCTCCTAATTATACTCATCTTCATGTCTTTGGTTGTTTGTGTTATTCATGTCTTCATCCTTATGCAAAAAACAAATTTGATGTTAAGTCCTTTTCGTGTTTATTTTTAGGTTATTCCTTACATCAGAGTGCATATTTATGTTATGATCCTGCTCATCAAAGGATGTATGTTTCTAGACATGTGTTCTTTTAATGAAAATTGATTTCCCGGGTTAGCAGAAGTTGAGTCTATGTCAACTACTACTTTATGGTTTGATATTTCTTCTTATGAGTCTTCTGATCCAATCTATAATCTGTTCCATATGGTTAGTTCTTCTTCACTACCTATGTCACAGACTATAACATCTGAATCCATGCCTCCTATTCACTCCATTCAAACTTCTTCTTCATCTTCTAATCTTCCCACTCTGCCTCTTCGCACTCATTCCATGTGCACCAGGTCTCAAAATAAAATTTTCAAATCGAAAGTTCTTCATCAAGTTACCAAACATCTCTTCCTACAGTGCTTAAGCCAACATGTGTTTCTCAAGCTTTGTGTCTGCTTAAGTGGCGCTCTACCATGTTCGATGAATTCAATGCCTTACACAAGAATGGTACATGGATCCTGATTCCCCTGAGTTCTTATCAACACTTAATTAGGTGTAAGTAGATATTTCAAGTTAAAAAGCATATTGATGGTTCTCTTGATAAATATCAAGCTTTTTTGGTGGCTAAGGGATATACACAGAAGCCTAGTATCGATTATAAGGATACATTCAGTTTGGTTCTCAAATAAGTTATAGTTCGAGTAGTTCTTACATTTATTGTTATACACCGAAGGCCAATTTTCCAATTGGATGTTAATAATGTGCTTTTGCATAGTCCTTTACAATAGCATGCTTTTATGTAACAACCTCCAAGTTTCGTGGATCCTTCGAAGCTTGAGTATGTTTGCAAGCTTGTTAAGGTCCTCTATGGTCTCAAACAAGCCCTGCAGGGTTAGAATCATGCATTTCGATCTTTTATTTTGAATTTTGGCTTTCATTAGGCATATAGTGATCATTCCTTGTTTGTTTATTGAAAGGCTAATGTGGTTTGCTATTTTTTGGTGTATGTTGATGATCTAATTCTCATAGGCAATAATTGCTCTTTAATACAGAAGTTGATTTCTACCCTATAGCATAAATTCTTTCTTAAAGACTTGTCTCCTCTACCTTTATTTCTTACCATTGATGTTCATTCTACTTGACGAGGTTTATTTCTCTCTCAACACCATTATATTTGAAGGCTTCTAGAGAAGAACAACATGGATGGTGCTAAACTAGTTTTTACTCCGTTTGCCACCACTATAGTTCTCACTAAGTCAAGTCCTTCTATCAGTCAGTTGAGGTTACTGCATATCATCAAGCTATGGGTGCCTTGCAGTATTTAACTTGACCCGACCTGATATATGCTTCTCTATCAACAAATTATCCCAGTTTTATAGAGCGCCTATCTTCACTACACTAGGATGCATTGAAAAGTTTGTTGCGTTTTCTCAACTCCACCATTGATTACGGTATTCAGGTTTCTCTACAGTCATCTCTAACTTTGCAGGCTTTTTCCAATGCTGACCAGGCTAGTGACCCTAAGGATCGCACTACAACTTTTGGTTACATTCTCTATCTTGGTATTGTTCCCACCTTACAGTCTTCGTAAAAGTAAAAGTTTGTTGCACATTATTCAACAAAACTTGAGTATCGCATAGTTTCTAAGGTTATTTAGGTTAATTCTCTTCTTGCAGAACTTAGTTATGCAGTCTCTTCTTCGATTATTTACTGTGACAATATTTCTACTACCTATACTTGTCAGAACCTTGCGTTTCATTACAAAATGAAGAATATTGAAATAGACACTCATTTTGTTTGGGATCTTATGGATCGTGGTCACCTTAGAGTTTCTCATGTCTTTTCCAAAGATCAATTGGCAGATCTTCTTACAAAACTATTGTCCAAGACTTTGTTTCTTCTTAATCAGTCCAAGATTGGTATTCGCGATGGAACCTCAATCTTGTGGGGGAGTGTTAAATCTCTTGCTATTTCTCATCAAGTGGATAATAAAATAAATAAGTTGAATTCAAAGATGGAGTATAGCTACCTTACTATAATTGTTATCATCTTATTCTTTTATTCAAATATAGAACACAAATATAGGGATGAGTTGTAAACATATTTATCATTGTACAACTATAAATTCAGATGCTTAATGAATATAGAAGAAGTTCCTTTGCTAGAGTTCAATCTCTTTCACTTCTCTTTATGTTCATATGCTAGATTTCAATCATGTCCCAAAGAATCTCATTTAATTGCTATAAAAAGAATTATGAAATATCTTTATGAAACTTCTAATCTGGGTCTGTGGTATTCTCAAGGTGATACATTTGATCTTCTTGGGTATAGTGATTATGATTACGCAGGAAGTAGAATAGATAGAAAGAGCACATTCGGAACTTACCAGTTTCTAACTAGTGCCCTGGTATCATGGTTTAGCAAGAAACAGACTTCTATTGCTTTCTCTACTGTAGAAGCAAAATACATTATCGCTGGAAGCTGTGTTACACAAGTTCTATGGATTAAGCAACAATTGGCAGACTATGGTATGAAATTAGAAACAGTTCCAATCAGATGTGACAATATAAGTGCTATCAACCTATCCAAAAATTCAATCCAGCACTCTAGAACCAAGTACATAGAACCTTAGGCATCACTTCATACACGATTATATTCAAAAAGGTGATATAGTGGTTGAGTTCATCCCCCCTAAAAAGCAATTAGAAAATATTTTCACTAAATCTTTAAATGAAAGTCGATTCTGCTTAATTAGAAGAGAACTGGGTATAGTAGTTCTAAACTGTTAACTTTAGAACTACTGTGTGTATGTTCCAAATGCTTTAAAGGTTTGAGATTGAAAGACCTGTTCTGCGTTATGTTTTTAAAAATTTTATTCTGTGAGATTTTTCCTTGAAAAATGCTTTTATGTCTAAAAGAGCTATATAAGGTTTTGATGTGGAATCCTAATGTTACTATCTACATTAGATTTTATTTTTATAGATAAATCAAATAGTCAGTTTATTTTATTTTATTTTATTAGTTTATTTTATTTCAATTAATTTTATTTTTAGTGGCATTTTTTTCAATTCCGTCAGTTTATTCATTTGAATTTTGTTAGGGTTTTTCATAAATCGGTTTAATTTATTTATTTTTAAATTGTTATGTTCTTTTTGTTTCTCTCTCTCTCCCATGCCTCTGACATAACTTCTCTTTTAAGTTGTGTCTCTCTCTCCTTAAACCTTAACTTCTCTTAATTACTTTCTCTTTCTTCTGCCAAAACACCATTTGCTCTTCTTTATCTCTCTCTTTCTCACAATGAAACCCTAATCCTCTCTGCTCTAAAAACTGAGACATGGCCAAATCCAGTTCCTCCTACTCCTCTAATTATATGACTAATGAGGAATTGGAACTCCTCATGAAGTTAACTGAGAAGTACAAAAAGCAAAAGACGAAACTGAAGAAATAGGTAATTAATTGAAAAGCAAACTAGAGAAACCTAAAGAAAAGGAAAAAGTGAAAAGAAAGTTTCTATTTCTTATTGCAAAGGTAAGTCTGTCTTATTCCGAAACGTACTTATGTGCTCTTATGTGATTGATTGGAAGTTCTTTGGGAAACTAGAGTTCAATTTTAGAGAGTTGTTTAAGGTTCAAGGGTGGATGGAGTTCTTATCTATGAATAAATCTTACAATGAGAATATGGTTAAGAAATTTTATGGCTATCTTAGAGTCACTAATTCAGAAGAGTTTTCTTTGAGAATTGATGGAGAAACTAGGGTGTTATCCTACACAGACCTGAGCAACATTTACAAAATTCTAAATAGTAGGTCTAGGGTAACTAAAAGTAAGGAAACCACTAGGGTTGACGAGTATAAAAATGATGAGTTTATGAGGAAAATCACTAAAAAGGGATCTGTAGAAAAATAGAGTGTGATTGAATGCTCTAATCTTCATGAGAATATGATGTGGCTGTACAAACTAGTTATGCTCTACATCTCTCTCACTTATGTTAATCAAGTTGAACTGTGCATAATGTGGCTCATAGTTGAAAAGAAGCATTTAATCTGTGTCATGCTATTTGTGATAAGATGTAGAGAAATCATAAGAAATTGCCCTATGGTATGGTGTTAACTCCTATTTTTAAGTTTCTAGGAGTAGATTTGGAAAAGAAGAAGTGCTAAAATGTTTCAACATTAGATAGTAATTCTTTAAAATTGAAAGATGAAGAAGATGAGGAAGAAAAAGAAAAAGGAAAGGTTCTAGAAAAAGAAAAAGTTGAGAAAGAAAGAACATAAAAGAAAAAAGCTAGTTTAGAAAAAGAGAAATTTTAGAGTAAGAAGAAAAAGAAGAGATTAGAAAAGGAAAAATGAAAGATAGAAGAAGCAGAAACAGAGAATGGAACTAAAGAGGAAGAAGAAGAAATAGTAAAAAAAAGGGGAAAGAAGCTGAATTAGAAACAAAACCAGAAAAAGAGAAACAATAAGAAAAAGAGAAAGGAAAGGATGTAGAGACTGAAACTTAAGTGCCTTAAGATAAAGAGGAATTTGTGGATCTTAGAGGAAATGAACCTGAAATGGCATGATAGGATGAGGAAGAAGTGGCAGTTGAAGATGCTAGTGATGCTAAAATTGAGAAATTAGAAATAAGGGATGAAGAGGAAAAGGAGCCTGAAGCTGAAGCCAAGAGGACTCGAGAATACATTTTAGCATAGAAGAGTAGAGAGGCAATGTCGAACAATATAGAGAGAGATCTCATTGAAAAGCATAATAGGAAACTTGATAAAGCCATCAATCATGCAAAGGCTATGGTGGCTCATACTCAGTCTCTCATTAAGTCTATAGAAAAAGTGAAGAAAGTCAATGAGAGAAGGCTTGCTACTCTCAAAGTTAGAGCTAGCCCCTTACATTCCTACTTCTGAAAAGGCTAAAAGAGTTAAGCATACTATTGGGATACACAGAGTTCATGGAAGAAAACCTCCTCTACATCCTTCTTTTAAAATATTTGAGAATCCAGTTGAAACCTCACTTGCTCCGAACCTCAGAAGTTCTAAAAGGCCCAGAACTGAATCAGAACCCCAATGACTCCTTCCCAACCTATTCTAATTATGTGTTTCTTTTGAACTTATGACAACCTACTATGTGTTTTATTAATTTTTGAAAACTTGTTTATTTTTTCTTACTTTGTTTTTTTTTTATTTGAAGTTTATTCTTACTGTATTTTGTTTACAATATTTGAGTTCTAATGTTACTGCTCTATTTATTTCTGTTTCCACTTTTGCTCTGATTTGCTAGCCCTTTTTATGATGACAAAAAGGGAGATACATGTACATATTTTTTGTACTTGAGTACTTCGAGGAAAACACACCCATATATGTTTAAGTACTAATTCTCTCTTTGCTTACCATGTTCTGATCCTGTGATTTTTTTTATCTAATGTTTGTTTCTATGTGAACAGAATAAGCTTGTACTTCGGAATGACTCTAATTGATAGACTTTAGAACTTTATTCTAATTCTAAATTTAGTTTCTAAATATGTACTCTGTTCTAAATCCCTTGGCCTTTAATTGCACATCTTCAAGCGAAGTTCTATATTGAGCTCTAATCTTACTTCATGATAAATCTATTATATTTAGAATTTTTTTTTTTTGACATGCATAAACTTAGGGGGACCATGATTGATAAATTTATTGGTTTTGTCATCACCAAAAGGGGGGAGATTATTGGCTCAATGGTCAACTATGTCTTCAGATTTTCATGATTATGCAAAACAAATAAATTAAATATTCTTGTATGTGCTAAAGTTGTTTTATGCACATTCTTAATATAGAAAATACTAAAGATATTTTAGGGGTTAGTATCTTAAGAAACATCACAGGATAGATAGAATATTCCCTTATAAGCACAAAATCTCTTTTATCTCTCTAAACATCATTTTTGAGATACTCTCAAAAATTGCCTTAAAAAGAAAAGTCCAAATCTTTGCTCTTTTAATTCCACTTACCTATATGAAAAAGATTTTGGCAAAAATTATTTTTGGCAACAAATAAATGAGTATTTATAAAAGATTCACTTACTCTATCTTTTTATTTTGGAAAAGTCAAAATACTCATTAAAGCTCAAATTTCAACATCTTTTATAATAGGATCTTCATCCCTCTTATAAAAACTTTTTTCCTTTTTTGAAAAAGTGTGGTTTTTACAGGAGTAAGAGTCTATTGATTAAAACTTTATGATCTTTTCAAAGCTCTCTCTCCAACCTTCTTCATTTCTTTTCATTTATTTGCTTCAAGATATATTTTTTTCAAGTGAGAAGAAATTTGATAACAATATTAGAACAGTTCTGAACCTCGTTTCTATTTTTCAAAATCTGTTTTTTGTTCTTCCTATACTTATAATTGCATTTCTCTCTATCTATATAGATCCTTATAAACGAAAAACTTTAGAACCTAGAGGCTTTTAAACAAAAAACTTTTTTGCAATAGCTTAGGTGAAAAGTTATGGTGTAATAAGTTATCAAGCAATAGTCTACTTGTGTGAGATCTAATGTCTTGATAAGAGTTTTTATTCTCTACAAAAATAGAAAGGGTGGAGGTTAACTAGAACCCTTAGAAATATAATGGGACAAAGGTTAGATCTAGGTATTGATCTATTTTCTTATAAAGTTGGTTTGTCTCTTACCCTTGAAAAGCGATAACATAGTGGAGGATCTCAATATAAGTCTTAGGGATAGAATGTAGGCGAGCTACTACCGAACCATTATAAATCTCTATGTTTATCTTCTTTTATTTTTCAAAGTTCTACTTGTATTTTGTTTACATAACTCTTTATCTTTTCAAAAATACAAAGTTGTAAAAGAGTTTCTATTTCTAAACGTGAATAAGCTTTATCTTTCTGGAACATTAGAACTCTGGATTTCTATGTTGTGATTTTACTAAGTTCCAATCAGTCCTTTTATTTTCAAAAGAAATCAAAATCTCAATTTTAATTAGTTTGCTAAAGTTGCATAAGCTTTGTAAAGTAGTTTTAAATGGAATAAATGTTCTTGACAGAGTATTTCTAATCTTACAACAGCTTTGTGAGAAAGTTCTAAAATTGATAACTAACTGTCACAAACACTTTCTAAATCTGCTGCAACAGAATTCTGATCTTATGCTTTAAAAGTCAATTTTTTAAAAAACTCATTTCTCCCTCCTCTTGGGTTGTGCCATACATAAATGGGACCCACACTCAAAGATTCTAAATATGCTCTGTGGTTGTATTTAAACTGATCTTTCACATCAGAAAATTTTATTGGTTTGATATCTATTTGTTTTGAAAATTGCACTAATATTCTTGTAGCAATTTCGAGTCTATTGCAACAACAATATTTGACATCGAAAAGTATAACTGCAATTTTAGTTTTACCTTATGGTAAATCAAGATGTAGGCAATTTTGACACAAAATGGGTTTCAAAAAGCTTTAAGCATGGAGAAGTTACCAAAGGAGATGACTGAAGATCAAAATAAGTAATTAGAAGAAAAGACCTTAGTTGTCATTCCGTTATGTCTATCAAATGAGATTCTATGAGAAGTCATTAATAAGATGATTGCAGTGAATCTATGGAGCAAGCTTGAATCGCTATATTTGATGAATATCCTCACAATGAAATTTGTTGAAAAGCATTGCATGCATATGCTTACTATGGTAGAATGCGCTTCCCTGAAATCCATGTTGATGAATTTAGTTCCATTTTTATGGATTTGAAAAACATGGATATTGAGTATGATAAAGAAGACCAAGATCTTATGATGCTTCTTTCTTTACCTTTGTCTTATAAGAACTTTAGAGATACACTGATTTCAATAAGACGACTATTACTTTCGAGGAGGTAAAATCAATTTTGTTTTCAAAAGAGCTTATAGATAAAGAGCTCACTTCTAGTAATGACAATCCAATAAAGGCCTATTTGTTAGAGTAAAATCTATAAATAAAGATTCAGCAATAGTAACATATCCAAACCTAGATCAAAATCAAGACATCGAAACTTGCCTTATAATTATTGTAAGAAGAGGGAGCACATTAAGGCTGATTGCTTCAAGGTGAAGAAATAGTGTAATAAGGACATTGATTATTGTTCAATATGTTCCAAACATGCGAAAAAATCGCTTCTGCTTGAGTACATTAGAGATGAGTGTAGACACCAAAATTTTATTAAGTTAATTTAATTATTAACCTAATTATTTAATTAGCCAATTAAATTATTGGTCAGTTAAATTAAATAATTTATTTTAATAACCAATCAAATATTTAAATGATTATTAGAATAAAATTATTGGATAAATATTATTTACTGTATAAATAAATAATATAATAAAGTCCAATAAAAATTGGCCAAGTGGACCAATTAAATTAAATCTTGTTAATAACCTAAGTGATACAGCAGCAGACAATGAGAGTTTCCCAAGTAGACTAATCAAATTACATGTTTGGCAAGGGGACTCCCTCAAATCTCAATAAATAGGAGGCCTCTCTTCACATATAGGATATATAGACATTCATATAGAGAGCAAGATAGAAAAGAAGCCTCAAAACTCTATTAAATTCAAGACTACAAAAGTCTCTCCCAAGTTCAAAGAATCAAAGTTCTTTCAACTTCAATTCAAGATCAAGTCGTTTCGACCCTTGAATCATGTGTACAACAACAAAGAGAAGAATCAAAGGATAATCTTTATCATAGTAAGAGATTTGACACTAGAGATTGTATCCACTTATTTATCATAAATACGATTTGTATTTTTGTATCTTTGTTTCTTAATTTTTAGGAATAAATTTTACAAATACGAATTTCTAGCATGCTCAGTGGGACCTCCCTACCTCTCATCTCTTCACTTTGCAAATGTCGAAGTTTCGACAAATCAACGAAAAGATTCAATGACACCAAGGAAGCTCACTGTCACCTCAAAGGCCACACAAACTGGCGCTTCAAATTCTCTCAATGTCAAATCCACCATTAACTCTAGTCCTAATGCAAATATCAAGACAAAGTCTGTCACTGAAATCCATACGAAGGCAACTCTTCTGTCTCAATAAGTTGTTTTTGCTTCGCTAATTCTGGGATCTGCTGAGAAAAGTGCTCCACAAATACGATCAAGTGCTTCAACAATAAACTCTTCTGATGTCATGTCTAATATGATTACTGGAACTACATCAGCAAAAGAACTTGATGCTTTGAAGTTGCAACTAAAAGCTATGTTAGGTTTTTGTAGGTGCATTACATACGGCACAGCGGAAATAAAAATTTATGACACGACAAAAACTCGCCCAGGATCCATATTTTTCAATATTTTTGAATGATAGGGTTTGATTACAAACTTGGGGTTCAAAGTCGTGCTTCACCACGGACAGATGCTGTTCCTCAGGTGAATGCCCTCTATTGGTATCCATACACGATCCCACCAGACGAGCGCACAGCTGCTAGCTCTGTAAAATTGCAGTTAGGGTTTTTTTCTTTAAAAGGGGAGAAGGAGGCGTTTTTCTGATCTCTATCTATGATCATTTTTATTTCATATATATATAACATTTATATATTAAAAATAAAACCTTAATCAGAGAAGCCTTCATATCAGATTTTGCTAATGGGCTTTTAAACCTAATTTAAAGCCCAATTCACCTAATCTGATTCTTTTAATCCCTTGGGCTTTGAATCAAATTTCAAGCCCATTAAAACCCTATGCTCGTCCATGATAATCTAGTGTGCGACCCAATAGGTCCATATTTAGTTGGCAATGGGCCATACTCACAATGCAACCCACAAATCATAAGTGGTCTCTAGCCAAACATTATGATTACCCAATAAATATGAAATCGTTTGTCCAATATAAAACCTAATGATACATGTCATGATTCCTCTTGTTACACGATATCTAATTTGAACATAAGTCATGGATCATGACATACTTATATTGTTCAAACATATCCATTTCTCATTTTGTAAGCAGACTTATAAATCAAATCAAATTGATCTCTCTATATCAATTTATTTGAGCACGGCCATGCATTTTCTCAGTCCTACTTATTAAGGGGCCCAAAAGATATCTCTCTTATGAAAGAGGGACAAATCCCATCTCGATTGTACACTATCCTCTGCTTGATTTACATTATGCTCAACCATAACCTTTATAGCCATCCGATTAAAGATGACGTTTGATCATGTCAAAACACAATGCTACTCATGTAGGACATTGTGACCACCTCAGGTCTAAGGATTCAATGACATAACCATATTGAGATCATTAATGACATCGACCCATGTAATGATCTAAAAGCGGGTCTATCTAGTACATTGTCCCCACAAGTACCTATAAGCTTGAATGGCATCACCATACACATTCAAACTTATACTAGTCAATATTTCACTTATGACTAGGGATATATATTATTATAAAGCAACACGCAAAAACAATATAATAATAAAAGTAACCTCTTTATTAATTAAATTCAAATAACATAAGGTCCAAAATATTGTCGTAGGGCACAATCACCAGCAATCTCCCACTTGCACTAGGCCCTAATCACATATGTGTCTAATCCCCATAGACCTCGTATGTTGATCATGCTTAGCTTGTGTGAGAGCCTTGGTAAGTGGATCGGCTATGTTGTCATTTGTAGGTACTTTGCATATCTTGACATCTCCTCTCTCAATGATTTCTCTAATGAGATGGTAACGCCTGAGTATATGTTTAGATTGCTGATGCGATCTAGGCTCTTTAGCCTGTGCTATAGCACCATTGTTGTCACAGTAAAGATCTATAGGGTTAGTGATACTAGGTATCACCCCTAGCTCAGCAATGAATTTCCTGATCCAAACTGCTTCCTTAGCTACATCTGATGCTGCTATACACTCGGCCTCCATTGTAGAATCTGCGATAGTGCTTTGTTTGGAACTTTTCCAACTTACAGCACCTCCATTTAACATGAACACATATCCTGACTGTGATCTAAAATCATCTTTGTCAGTTTGGAAGCTAGCATCTATGTAACCATTTACATCTAGCTCATCTTCCAAACCACCATATACCAAGAATGCATCCTTAGTCCTTCTCAAGTACTTAAGGATATTCTTTATAGCAGTCTAATGACTCTCACCAGGGTTTGACTGGTATCTACTAGTCATGCTCAAGGCATACGAAACATCTGGTCGTGTACAAAGCATGGCATACATGATAGACCCTATAGCAGAAGCATAAGGAATCTTAGTCATACAGTCTCGCTCATCAGATGTCATAGGACTTTGAGTCTTGCTAAGTTGAATACCATGAGACATTGGCAAAAAATCCTCTCTTGTATTCTTGCATGCTAAACCTATTCAGCACTTTGTCTATGTAAGTACTTTGACTCAGACCAATTATCCTTTTAAATCTATCTCTATAGATCTTAATTCCAAGGATATAGGCTACCTCACCTAAGTCTTTCATTGAAAAATAACTCCCTAACCAAGTCTTGGTCTATTGCATGATAGGGATGCCATTTCCAATGAGTAATATGTCATCGACATATAAGACTAGGAAAATCATTGCACCCCCACTAACTCTCTTGTATACATAAGGCTCATATTCATTTTTGATGAATCCAAATTCTTTAATTGCCTCATCAAAATGAAGATTCCAACTTTGAGAAGCTTGCTTCAACCCATAAATGGATCTTTGAAGCTTGCAAACCTTTCTAGAATCCTTAGAGTCAATGAAACCTTCAGGTTATGTCAT
>CANUEX010009149.1:0-40753 GCA_948099535.1 Jatropha multifida
AAGCATAATAAATTAATCAATGGTAATTACTAGAAACCAAAGTGATTTACTTTCATATCATAGTTTTTGTGGTTAATATGCAAAATACTTGACAAAAGCACTCTTCAACAACAAGAACACACTAACACAAACTCATCTACATTACCACAAATTCATCTACAAAAGCCACCCATCTCTAAGACAGGACATACATACCCCACAAATCAAAATCACCACAAAAAACTTCAATCTTCTGTTTTGTGATGCTAGCTTCTGCACTTCAATCTTCAATTGCTTCATACCTTCCTTCTTATTCAAGGGCTTCGCCTCCATTTCCTTCAAATTCATTTCCATTTCATTCTTTTGCTTCTCTACCATTTTCAACTCTTCTTTAATGCCTTCTAAACGTTCATAAATTGCATCAATCATATGGTTTGCCCTAGCGGTGTACTCTTCATCATACCACATAAAAAAATTGCAACCTCCATTGTCCTACATCTCCATAATGATGGAAACATCAAACACTCTTCTTCATTATATATGTATGTCATAAAAATTATTAAATTAATTCTTTAAATTTACCTTCCAATTTGGGCACTCATAAAACCTCCTACCAAGATTTGTTCTCCTCCAAGAAGTCGACAAACGTGCTCGTTGCCTGCATCGACATAATATAATTGACTAATTTGTTGTTGAATTCGTAGAGCTCGAGAGCGACATCGATTGAAGAATCGAATCAGTAAATTGAATAAAAAAGAGAATACGGGGGCTTGGGTTTATAGTGAAGCTTTGGAGAAGATAACAAAAGTTTCTTTTGTTAGGATAATTGTTCAAAACAGTGTGTTTTGAACAATTAACTTGCCTGGTTAATTCTAACCCAAAGGCAAATTGTGGGTTTTACATAATACATTAATTTAATTAATTCTTAAGGAGAGATTTCATTTGAGGGTTCAATTATCACAAAAATTGCATTTTAGAGTGTTTGGGGGGTTAATTTAAAAATAGAGTGTAATTATAACAAGACGCAAAATTGGGGTTTTTTTAATGGTTTACTCTTTTATTGGTTATTGGTGTGATATGAATAAATTTATTTTAGAATTGGGCTCTAGGTGAAAAATTACAACAAAAGATGTAATTTTGTAAGGTTCTATCTACACGACACCGTTCTAATGATGTTGTAAACTTAACAGAACTTCAAATACTCTACTCAATCACGCCCAGGTCCATAACTCTCTATAATTTTCTCGTCGATTTTATTCACTTTCTCAGCACCCAAACGACAGGCTAAATGCAACCTTCAAATTTTTTATCTTGTGAATAAGATTACTATTCAAAATACCTCAAAAAGAATCATGTCATGGTCAACCGTTGCTAGAGCTAGGACAAGTTTTCACCTCAAATCCGTACTCCAAAATCATCCTCTTCAATCCAGGTAAATTATACTCCGTGACCTAGCTCAATCCTGAATTTGGATTTAATACCGAATTCTCTTTTCCATTTTTCAATTTTTGATTCCAACAGAGCTAACAGTTACAAGACTACGAGCACTTCACATTATTGGTCGAGTCTTGGCAGTTATAATCGGATTCCAAGACCAAGATGTGAATTTAAAACTTCACCAATCGGTCATTGGCTTGGTAATGGTTGTATTAAGAAGAATTTTGCCACCTATAACGCTTCTAGTACCGAGCAGAAATCGAGAAAGACACTAATTTATCTAACGGGTTTGGTTATTGCAATGGTTGGGAGTAGTTATGCCGCTGTTCCTCTTTATAGAAGGTTTTGCCAAGCTACTGGCTATGGCGGCACCATTCAGCGCCGGGAGGTCTTTCTTCTTCATTTTTTTCTCTGTTGCTCATGTTATCTTCTTCTTGTGTGTTCAACTATTGGATTCTATGTATTATGTGTTTTTTTAGAGCGTTGAAGAGAAGATTGTACGACATTCTAAAGAAGGAACTGTAACGACAAGGTCTTTTTCTTTTCTTTTATCCCCTATTGGGATATTAACTTTTCTTTCTAATATTCTAAGTGAATTGGGGAAGGAAATTTTTGTTTCTAGAAGAAAGAGTGTGTGTTTTATTTTTGTTGAGGTTGTTGCTTAATTCATGAATTAGATATACAATTACAAGAATAAAAAAAAATTTTAAGTTGTTTAAGTTTCAAAAGGACGGGTTTATATCACACAAAAAGGTCCTTGTTTTTCTGTACATGTGCTGTTGTAGAATAGAAAGAGCTGTTTTTGCTTGTTGAATAATTACACTTGTACATGTGTTTGGTGTTTTGATAATGTGTGTTTAAGGTTGCATTGTTCCAGTAAATTGGCATTTTATAGTTTAAGTCATATTGCATTTGCTTTTCCTGTTAATTGACACGACAACTACTAGTTGTACTGGCTTGAATGCAAATTTCATATAGTTGCTCCTCATATGTGAGTGCTCTGATTAAAGGTTTTCATTTCCTTTTTATTTTGAGTTCCAGTGTTTTTGTCTTCAGCTCTGCAGAACGTGATTCCTTTGGATGCCTAATAATCTAGTTTAGACTTTAGAATAAGCTGTTACATTTTTTTTTTTTTTTTTGATATCGCACTGTTTTCATTTTCTAAAGAACCTGGCTTTCTCTGTCTACTTTACAAAATCTTAAGATCACCAAGCACCTGTGCTATGCAACTCTCTCTCTCTCTCTCTCTCTCTCTCTCTCTCTCTCCCGCCTCTCTTTTTTTTATTTTGATTTTCTACATGCATTATTGTGATGACACATCATCCCCCCTTCTCTCTTTTTTCTGCAGGGAGATTGTGGTGCAGTTTAATGCTGATGTGGCTGATGGTATGCCATGGAAGTTTATTCCCACGCAAAGAGAGGTTCACCTTTGTAAAAAAACATATATTTTTACAATTAACCAGATACTCTCCATGCAAATTGGATTCTTCACTGTAATTTTTCTTCTCTTCAGGTAAGGGTAAAGCCAGGAGAAAGTGCTCTTGCATTTTACACAGCTGAAAATCGAAGTTCAACTCCAATAACGGGTGTATCTACATATAATGTTACCCCAATGAAGGTATTTTTTTTTCTTTTTTTTTTGACATCAGATGTGCATGTGATTTTGACTTTCTGCTCCCTACAATAATATTATCCCTTGGTTAATGCCTTTCACATCACTTTCTAATGTTCTGCATTGTGCTCCCTCAGACATAATGAGCATGTGTGAATTGAGATTTTCTGAGAAGAATGGTGGCTATAACTTATTTTCAGTCATTTTTCTTGAGTTAATAGTAGCATGGGAAGGAAAAATATCTAATAATTAAATGAAATCCTAACAATTGGAATCAGTGAACTCGAAATATATAATTGGATCTGCACATAATTTGCTAATATCCAATATTTAGTGAGTGGTTGGATTGATGATTCAATTCGGAGTCGCATATATTAGATTAGTTATATTCTGTAGGGTTTATTAACCATACTTTTATTTGCCAAACTTGGTCTACAATCAGTTCATTTTTTTGTCTATACAATGCAGTTCTTGCTGAAATTTCCCAGTCATTGGCTAATAGCATCTACTTTTTATTTGCTGAATTACTGTGCAGCATTATTGATTTAAAAATATGCACGAGGAAATTGTGTTTAGCTGCATCTTTGGCATTTTTTAAATACTATTTAATTAGTGTTATTGTGTCCGTACAACGTTCATGTCAAAGGAGAAGTTTTTCTATGAATTACTCTTTTTTTTTGTGTGTGTGTGGGTGTCTTGACATTAGCGAAAGAGCAATGATAAAATCGATGCATTTGATTGTAAATTTATTCGATTCTCTCTCTCTCTCTCTTGTTTTAACAAATGAATGTTATTTGGTTTTATTTTTGGGGCTTTGTGTTGAAATTTGGGAAGTCATTCTCTCTTTGAATGAGCTCAATAGATTTAGCTTAGTTTCTTTCTTTTTAGATAAGTCTTATTCCAGCATTCGTGTTTTCAGTTTTTACATACTTTCTTTTCTTGAAAGAAGAAGGAAAAAGAAAAGGAGGAAAGAAAGAAAAAAATCCATAGCTGAAAGCCCTTGGTTTCCATTCAAAATTTCTTAAGTGGGCTTCGACCACTAATGAATAATCCAATCTTGCAATAGCTTTAATATTTTCACTTGCTTATCTCATGCAATAATTTATATCATTCCTTCGCCAATTTTTTCTTTTTTTCTTCTGACAGTTCTTTTGTTTTTTTGGGAACCATTGCATATCATTGTACCTTTCAGGAAGGTTGGAATTAACTTTTTGAGAGTAAACTTCTCTGCATCCAATTAGCTGAAAGGAACTGAATAAGAAACTTATTGTAGGAAACACGAGAGTAAGGAGCTAAAAGTTAAAGCATCTCTCTAAAATCAAATTGAAACACTATCTGCAGAATTAAATCATTCAGAGGAAATATATTGTGAATACCAATAACAAGTTGCTATGCTGTTAGTAAAACAAGAAAATGAATATGTACAAAATTATGATTGAAGCAATGAATTGGGTAGATTGAAAGTGTTTTAAGAAGTGGAAGAGTTAGGTTCTGAACTTCTACTTTTCCGTCTATAGTCAGAGCTATAGCAGTTAAGACCACATTCTACTGTCATTTTTGTCAAAGTTGCTCATGGTTTACCCATTTTACTTGGTTGAATTCTTGAGCTAATCTCATCATGTAATGTTCACCTGTTTGAGTTTTAATTGGTAATAGGATGAAGGCACAAAGATTCAAATCTCTTATCTACTTCTATGTTCTTTCTTAGTAACCTTTAACCCTCTCACCTGACTGCTCCTGATCTGTCCTCCACGATGCATAATAAGCTTCTTGAAGTCTATCCAACTTGATGGCTTGCTATCTTGGCCAGTGTCTATTAGTTTGAGTTCTCATCTTTATTTTTCGTTGAAGAAAGTACTTCCCTATTTTTAAGTTTTTAAGTTGAAAATATCTTTATTTCTGTTGAGCTTACTCAAAATGATAAAATTAGTAAAGATTAATGATCTATAAAATTCATGTGAATATTCAAAATTCATCTGAAAGACCTTAAAAGTCCGAACAGTTACTATTAAAATTACCATACTGAAATCACTTTTCAGTTATCTATTATCAGGTAAGCTACTAATAATAACATCAACCTAGTTGAGATCTTTGCTAGTTCTTTATAAACTTTTCTTCAACATGTTATTTGGGGTTTACCTGTTTTAGGTATTTTGCAATCATTCATTCTATTAATTTTTGTTTCAGTATGGGTATGTGTTGTTTTGCTAGAAATGACTCAATTGTAGCAGAGCAGTGTTTTAATCAATAAAGATTTGCAACTGAATGAGGAAAAATATTTAGACATTTAAAACCTGTCTAGCCAACCCCATTTGAGAAACGAATGTACTATCTAATACATGCTCGTGTTTGTCAGTAGAGGGAAAGCTAGAACTTGTTTAAAGATCTTGTTTCAGGACCAGGAAATATTTCACCCTAATAACCTTAATTTATAATCGTTACATGTTACACCTTTGAAAATATTCAGCATTAGTTTGCCAATCTTTGCAGGCTGCAGTGTACTTCAACAAAATACAATGCTTCTGCTTTGAGGAGCAGCGACTTCTTCCTGGGGAGCAGATTGACATGCCTGTAAGTAGTTTTTCTCCACCATCCTTGCACCGTAACTCTCTAAAATGTTAAGATTCAATATTATCTGTTTGAAAACATTGTATGAATAGTTTATTATTGTCTTTGCAGGTATTCTTTTACATTGATCCAGAATTTGAAACAGATCCTAGAATGGACGGAATTAACAATATAATTTTATCCTATACATTTTTCAAGGTTTCAGATGAATGACTCTGATGCGCATGCCAGAACATCCTTTCTGATTCTGCCTTAAGTTATACAGAGCTTGGCCTGCATATTCCGCTGTGGCCGTATACTCATTTGGCATAGATCACAGTATAAAAGGATTTATAATTTGTCTTAACATTCTTTTGAAGTGGCAAATTAGGATTTTGTAGAAGGCAATTTTAGTAAGTGGGTTCTGTACTCGCTATGAGATGTAATAATTTGAGAATCGTCTTTAATTCATTTTAGTAATTCTTATCCACTAGGAACTGCCTTTGTGCCTCCAAGGCCTTGGTCTTTAATTCAAAATTTAATTTTCTTTATTAATTTATAGTAAAAGGATAATAATGGTTTTTTTTTTCAAATTTCTCTTCCTCATCTCCTTGAATCTTTTAAGCCTCAAGCAGCACCATTGCCACGACAAACGACTTTATTTATGCCCAGAATCTTTCTTTTTAAACATACGGTCTTTGCTTTTCTCTTTATTCTAGTGAAAAGATTATTTTTTTAAGGAAAAATTACAATATGATTTATGCGGTTTTGCAAAGTACAATTAATCCGTTTTACTTTTTTTTAAAATATACTAAAATATTTTTATAATTTATTTTACTTTTTTTAAAATATATTAAAATACTTTTATAATTTATTTTCGTTAGATTATAAGATTCTTTAGATTAATTTTTATATTTTTCTATTAAACATTTTATAAAATGATGAAAATGCTTTTTTTTATTTTTAAAAGCAAAAAGATAGACCAATTGTATTTTTTAAACTACATACTATAATCTTTTTTTATATAATATTTTAGTGTCCCTTCTTTAACCTCTATATTTTTTTATTGACTTAATGTCCTATAATTTTTTTATATAATATTTTGATATTTCTCCCTTAACTTTTGTGTTTCTTATTGACTTAAAAGGAAAAGATACAAAAATTGAATAAAAATATCTAATATTGCAACGGGAGACAAACACATAAAAAATTGATGTATTTTTAAAAAAGACAAAGGATGAATTAGCTGTGCTTTACAAACTAGAAAAATTGTAATGTATTTTTCCCCTCTCTTAATTCTTTAATAAAATAGAGAAATATACAAAATAAAAAAAAGTCAAAATTGATAAAAAAAAAAAGAGCGAGTAATTATTGTAATATTATCATCTTTTGATAATATTGATAGCCAGAAGTTAACAATCAAGACATTACGTGACACTAATGACAACAAGAGATCAATTACGTGAGAACTAAGAATTTGAAGTTAAATTTCAGCCGCTAGTTTCTCGATCAAGGATGTTAACGATGCGAATGAAGATCCATTTTCCTTCACAGCTTTTCTACTCTTTTTGCTCATTTCCTTTACCTTTCTCCTTATCTCATTATCACCGTCCATCAGACTTTTTATCCCTCTTTCCAATTCACCTGACAACACCAAATCATTCCCTTCAATCCTATAATCTAATCTAATCTCAACCGCTAATCCCAACTCTTTCACTAATTGAAAAGCATTCATTTGTTGCTCCGCATATATTGGCCACGTGGCAATTGGTACACCATACCATAAACTCTCAAGTATTGAATTCCACCCACAGTGCGATACAAATCCTCCAATCGCTTCATGAGCCAAGATTGTCACTTGTGGGACCCATCCGCAAACCAAACCATTCGCAGCCGTTCGATCTAGAAACCCGTCAGGCAATATCGCCTTAGCATCAGTATACTCACCGGGAAGGTCCAATTTACCCTTAGCTGGTTCACGGATGGACCACAAGAACCGAAAACCGCTCCGCTCAAGCCCGACCGCTATTTCTCGCAACTGGTCTCCACCGAGACATCCCATACTCCCGAAGCACAAGAACACCACCGAAGACGCCGGCTGACCATCAAGCCATTTCATGATACTATGTTGCTGGTCTCGGTCTGGGTGCCATTGAACCGGACCGGCAAGGTCAACAACCGGTCCAACAGGGTAGACTGGAGATGATGTAGTTGATGAAACTGAGTTAATTGCATATGGTTCGAGTTCTTGAAACGTATTGACAACTATACCCTTGGTTTCACTGTACCTGCGTGCGTGGTGTAAGAACCAGTAATGACTATCTTGCCTTCTTTTCAAAACTGAAGTAGGCAATACCAACGGAGGCAAAGGGTTGGCGAAACAAGGAACAATCAACTCAGTGGATGAGTTTTTTGGCACAATCAGCTCGTCAGGATCGTCCGAGTGAATGAACTCAGTAGCGAGTTGAGTATCTAAGACTGGTAAATGAAACATGAACCCTAAAAAACTAGCTGGAGATGCAAAATAAAGATAACAAGGAATATGAAGCTCATTAGCAACATCAATCATTGGAGTAGTGAACATATCAACGAATAACCCAGCAACTCGGGCTGAGTCAGACTGCGCCTGGATTTTAGCGATTACATTTTTAACATGGAGCTTGTGCTTTTCGATAAACAGTGAAATGTAACCTAGCGAAGATTGGTAATGATCTGGTGAAGGAGAGTCTACAGGAGGGAGGTGAATGAAGTTGATATCGGAGGACATGGATGCGCGTGATTGGATGTAGGAGTTGACGATTGGTCTTTGGGATAAGGAGATGATTAGTATGGTGGAGGAGAATCGACTGTCATGATTGATTAGACGCTGGGCAAATTCAACGGTTGGGACAAGGTTGCCAATTCCAGGAGTGGAGATGAAGAACACTTGGAATTTGGACATGGTTCTTTTTGTTTGTTCTGTTTCAAATTATCTGAGAATAGGCGTACATTAGAAGACACATCTGATGCAGTAAAATAAGAGAAAGATGGTTGCGTCATGGATGAGCTAATAGTCCAATAAAATATGCAAAAGGCCAAATACATTATTTAATCCTTGAGTTTTGACAAAAACATTTTTTCACACCCCGGATTATAAAATCGGCTCTTTGGCACCCTAAACTTTATTTTTTATAATAATTTCACACATTTCACCCTAAAACAGTAAATTTTAAGATTTTTTAGCTTTTTATATAAAAAATATTAGTTTAATATGTGGCTAATACAACTTTTGAAACTATAATTTTATATTTTTTAATTTTTCAATAACTATTTAATCGATTTAATTTTATAAATTAAGGTGTTTAATAAATCAAATAAAATATTTAACATATATAATTTTATAAATTAAGTTTATAATAAATTAAAATAAAATTTGAAAGTACCATAAAATTTTTTGTAAAAGGTATAAAGATGAATTTATATATTCAACCTATGCAAAAGGACAAAATATTCCTTTATGCAACCATCGGGGAAAAAAAACTATAGTTGTGGTTCACAATTCTAAATTGGAAATTGTAAAGCCCGAGATGAGTAAAAAGTTTGACCAAATTGATTAACGTTATTCAGTAAAATTATTATTTTTTAATAGTTATTAACTGTTTTAATAATATTTAATTATTAACTATTTTAACAATAACTTTTTATAAAAAATTAAAAGTTAAATATTATATTGATTAATTTTTATAAATGGTGCTTTAACCTCAATAAACTAGTTTAAATATTATATCACCGATCATTATAAAAGATAGTATTTAGTTTTTTGACTAACTATTTAAAAACTGTTACCGAACACGACATAAATTAGTTCATTTAATTTTGTGAATCAACACTTGATTTTTGGCTCAATTAATAAATTTGAATTTATTAGACTATAGATTATGATTTGATTAAAATTGAATTTAACTGTATCAACCAAATTAATCTAACTATATACATACTTTTAGTATGTTCTTTTATTGATTGAGTTTTTTTTGGTTAAAATCGATTAACGAGACATTTCAGTGAAAATCGGCCGATTCATTTGGTTTTTGTTTCCATTTATTTTGATGGATACAGAAAATAATTCGATTAATTTGATTCGATTAGATTTGATAATTTAGAAAGTAATTTGATTAATTCAATTGAATTTACATAATTATATATGAAATAAATTTATAATTAAAAATTCATTTGCTTTTGTTTCCTAAAATATTATTGAAATAGTAATTAAATAAAAACAATATTAATAAAATTATTACATTTAATTTAGTGATAAATGTATATTAAACTTGAATCTCTCTTCTCGATAATAAATAAACACTAAATAAAATATTAAAATAAAAAACACAATAATAAAAAAATATTTTTCAAAAAATAAATTTTTTAAATAATTTTGGTCAAGTTTGATAAAATAAATAAGTTACATAAGTGAAAAGCTGGATTACTTATTAATTTTGTGTAATTCATTTGAAAATTTTATATTTATGTGATTTTAACTAACGAAACGGCGGTCCTGTGATTTTTTTTATTTAATAATTTAGTCAATCTACCATGAAAAGTGAAAAAAGGGTAAAGTAACCTTGCGTTGATTTTTTTCTAAATGTAAATTTTCTTCTCCTGCATATAGAAAAGGAATAAATAAAGCAATCAAATTCCAGGAGGCTTCATTAAGTGTTCCTTTAGGAGTTAAACTTCCGTTCGTCATACGATACTTTTTATTAAATGAAATTCCACATGACAGATGCTATGCATATTCTTCAAGAATAATCTTGATGCGGCGTAGAAAAATGACGACCATTTACCATTTTTTTTCTATTTTTTCATTCCAAACACAAAAATATAAATTTGTAATTGAATTCCATAAAATTTTATCATTTATTAAAAAAAAAAGGGTTTAAAAAGAATAAAATATTTATTTATTTGTGATGTATAGGAGAGAAATCTTGGTAATTAATTTTTCCCTTTTTGGGTTCATGCTTCAATTAAATTCTGTGTGTAGAATTATACATTACCCACCATTGTAGAGACGATACTTTGATGGGATATCTTTTTTCAGTATGCTTTTTTTTCCCGAACAAAAATCATTAAATCTTACTTTATTAGGTAATCGCTTCATTTTCAGTTGAGCTTCTATAACTTTGTTTTTGTTGTTGTTATGTAACATAACTCATTCACACAAAACCTCATTTTTTAGCTTTATGACAGATGACATATGAGACTTTTTGTTAAATGAAATTTCTTTGTTTTGTAATAAAAATAACTTGGATGTTCATATCCTTCAAGGACCATCTTGACGCAATATAGAAAAAATGACAAACATGCAGTTTTTTTTTACTTTTTTTTTAATTTTAAATACAAAAATATGAATTTTTAAATATATATATACGGTCTATCCATGATTAAATATTTTTTATTTTCTTAATATTTTTTTACTCTTATATCCTAAATCTATTTTATTTTAAAAAAATAGTTTTTAAGAAACTGAAAAAAAAAACTAGAACCATATAGTTCTATTTGGGTCACTTTTGAAATTTCAAGAATTTCTATTCATATGCATATATTTCACCAGGTAAATAATATTGCTAAGGTGACTACCATTATTAATTCAAATCATCCTTCCATTTTTTTTTCTTTTACCTAATAGTAAAAAATATTTTATTACTATTTTTTGTCATAACTGTATATAGATATTAATTTGGAGTTAAGGATAGAGATTGAAAATTGAATAATAACTTGATTTTTTTTTTGGGTACTTATTAAGATTTTAAAAATCTGTATTTATAAATTAAAGACTAAATGATTAGGTTTAGGGATTTAATTGAACTTTATTCTAATACCACTTGATTATATAAAAATAAAATTAAATACATAAAAGGCATTATAGCAAGTAGTTTATACGTTAAAGTGTAATATAAATTAATTATTTATATTATTTTAATCTAAACAAAACTTGTGCTTTAACATTATATAAATAAAAAATGAATACGTAATGAGCATAGTCAACATATTAATGCACATGACATGAAAAAATTTATATAAATAAAAATAGCAAAGAATTTATTTTAGGGTGTTCTTTAAGGTTATAAGTGATATTATTATTCTTTAAAAAAAATGTGGTATTATTAAAGCTATAATATTTAAAAGAAAAATAAAAATTCCACACAATCCAAATTTTATCAATAATAACCTTAAAAGTTATTCTTAAAAAAATTAATTAAAAATTAAATGTTAAATATTAAAAGTTAAACGAGTAGGATTAACGAGTTTAAATATATGTAACGTACATTAAAATGAACTAATATATATAAATCTCTGAAAGTTTCTATTGCCGTGTGTAATTGTAGTTTACTTTGATCTTATTCATATATACAAACGTATCTTTAGGGGTCTATTCGGTAAAATTAATTGTTTTGATAGCTGTTAGTTGTTTAGTTGTCAGCTGTTTGAACAGCTTTTATGAAAGCTAATATTAGATGAGTTAACTTTTCACAAAAAAACTATCATAACCTCTGCGAGAAGCACTTTAAGTCCACGTGCCCTCTACATTTTAAGTATACCTTATCTGAAACCTTAATACTTAAAAGCTCATGTTCCCCACTCATTTTAAGTATACATTACCATAAATTGAATCAAAAACCTCAATAAAACACCGTTAGCCCCAGAATCTTAGGCACCACTTGCCATATATGTTCTTCACTTAACCAAGGTACTCGCCTCTTCTTCTTTTATTTTTCGAAGATACAAGTGATTGCATCCACCCCTAGAGAAATAGAAACCCTTCTTAAGAAACAAGAAGAGACCTTCCTAACGATCCTAAACCACTAATGTCAATCCATACTCAGAGACGTTAAACGTATCATGAATTAGACTTTACTGCTATGTTACCTCATGAAAAATCTCTTATTATTGACTTGAGCAATGATGGAAAAAAAAATATAATACAACTAATCTGATATGAGTGCTAACTCATCCTCCTACTTAAAGGGCAGGGAAACCTTTAATGAGCATTATAAACTTCTGGATAAATTTGAAGCCATGAAAGACCATTCAAGCAATGAAACGACATAAAGGGCTAATTAATCTAAACTCTCTAACCCTAGTTCTTGATTCCAAGCTTTCATCTAAATTCCAAGATGTCCAACATAAACAAATTACTGGAATCACATGCCCCAAACCCCACTTTAAAGATGTATAGGAGGGCATTAAATCCATTATGTGTGAGCAATGAGCTCATTTCTCAATTATTTCAACAATCTTTCTTTAGTACTGCCCTTAAACAATCTGTGGATTTCGACAAGTCCAACAAAAGGATTTGGGAAGCTATCTACAGTACCTTCAACCAATAAAACCACTGCAATATTGAAGTGGATATTACAAGAAAAAATTTAGAAACCAACAAATAGTATCCCAAAGAGTCCTTCACCATGTTCCTTACAAGGTGGAAGGCTAAAGTTGCTCAAGTGTTGAACAGACTAACTGAAGAACAAATTTACATTATTGTCAAGAACCTTCTTCAGGTGTATTATAATCAACTCCTTACCTAATACCTCACACATTTCAAGGCTCGCATCACCACAACTATAAGACTTAAGGACCTAATCTAAAGTAACAAATTAGACGGCTCGATCTTTGAGACAAACAGGAAGTATGGTATGGGGGCTGTCGTTCGCAATGAAGATGGCCAATTTCGTTGTTGACTATCTTGTTAGTACGTGGGTTATCCTTCCCCAAAGGTTGTTGGGGCATTGGTTGTCCGTGAAGCCCTCAGTTGGCTAAAATAGGAAGGGCTTGGTCGGGTGGATGTGGATATGGATTGTAGGGAGATATGGTATAGTTTGTCCTCTTTTTTAAGTGTTCCTAATAATGAGTATGATAATATTATAAGGGACTGTAAATCTCGTCAGTGAAGGTGAAGATTTTCAAACCAAGTGGGTTCGTCGGCAAGCCAATATGGCGGCTCATTTTCTTGCTCAAGCAGCTATTTCTTATGCTTGTCCTACTATTTATCTATTCTAAATTGTGATGTTCATTTTTTAGGTTTTTTCACTTAACAATAAGATCATAGCTAGGCTCTAAGTGTATGGGGTAGACCTATTGCTCTGGGTTAGATGGATCTTCTTGTTAAGTTTTTCACAATTTTTTAATAAAAATTTAAAGTTTTTCTTTTTAAAAAGAAAAAAAAATAAATTTTCTTAATCCATGTGTAAATCAATCAGGACACAAATTATAGAAGGAAGAGAATAATATTTGCTCGTATTAAAAAACATTTAAATTTTAAATTAGTTTCTTTTTAAAAAGAAAAATTAAGATCTTACATTACTTAGAACTTCTTAGTACTTATTATTCTTTTTCGAGGTAAATAAAACAATCCATGTGATTTAAGATGTCAACTAGACATATGCGATTGACTGAGGGCCAGAGTCTCACGTGTGTGGAAAAAGTAGAAGGTGTCTTCCGAGAGGCAATAGAAAAACGAAACCACCGTAAACAGGGAAAAGAAACGTTGAAACTTCAACATATGATCTATAATTTCTTTTTCTTTAATCTGTATGGATCAGTTGAAAAACAAAGAATTCAACAATATTAATGAGCTCTGATCTAATAATAAGAGACGAATAATCATTGTTTCTAACATGAAATTGCAGGAAGCTAATGGCAATTGGCATGCCATACGAGTATATGTAGCTACTTACCTTTTTTATACCTCATTTTAACAATATAGCAATTTTATTTAAAGATTTTCTTTTTCTCCCCTAGTTAGTGATTATGCCAAATACTGTTGCTTGGTAACCCAAAAAGTACTGTCTGGTACTGAAATTGAGAAAATTAATGGCAAGATATTCCTGAACTAACCATGCATGCCTATATGTTTTATTGCAGAAAACGGAAAATTTTGTTCTAGTTTGCTAAAAATAAAAAAACCAAGTTTAATTTAGAGATACAACTAGCTGGATAGATAGATTATGATCATACAAAGCCACACTGCATAATTAACATTAATTACTACCACTACTATTATTACATTATCTTGTTCTAACATAAAAAAAAAGCTAAAAAGCTTAATCAACCAAACTAAAACCCTAAAAAATTTCAAAAAAATAAAAAACTAAATCCTAATGACTAACTAATTAATTAATTAACCATTAAAAGTCTGAAATGGAAGTGTCAACTGATCAAGAAGAGCAGTGACTGGAACAGCCAGCCTTGGCTCATAAGCAAAACCATGCAATTCTCCATCACCATCTCCACTATTACTGTTTAAACCACCATGAACGTACGGACAAGGAGGAATCCATTGCCATCTTTTCCTGCAAATGTCAAAAAGCAAGGACTTATCTGATCCTTTAATCATAATTGCAATAAACTCACCATGACCAACACAATGAAACCCACGACCAGCTTCTAATTCTGCAAATTGAATGTACAGTTGTTGAGGCATTCTTTCAATTTCTACCCAGGTGGCTCCACAAGACTGTAAACCCCAGAGTCTTAAACTTTTTGGCACATTTAGTTTACTTTTCTCTACTGCTGCAACGAGAATCAGTTTCCCTTTGCTTTCAACTAAACTAGGTGAACGTAGAAATCTTCGCATGGGAGCTTGAATTTTAACCCAGCTGCTTTGTGCTACATCATAAGATAAAACACTGAATGGGCTATAATTCATGCAGTAGAATTTATCACAGGCGAAAATCATTTCCCCTGATTCAAGACTACAAAGTCTGGGAAGAGAAGTAGTAGTTCCCCAAAGTGAATAAAACCCACCTGCATCTATATGAAAGGTTTCTGTTGATAGATTCTTAACTGCATAAGGTGATATTAAATCATCCCCTGCAACTACTAAGTCTATAGAGGATACGCCAACTTTTAATCCAATTGAAGGGAAAAGTCGCGGTCTTAATGTAGGTGGTAACTGGGATAAAGAACCAATAAGTGGGTTACAAAGAATTAGAGTTTTTAAACCTGCATCATCTGATACCCAACCAAGTAAACCGCCGGAAGAAGCTGCAGGAGAAAACCCAGAGGGTATTATATCGAAAGATAATCGGTACCATACTGTATCATAAGGATCGAAAAGATACCCTTCAAAGTTTGTTCTGTTTTGCCCATTATTAGCACTTGAGTTGTCGTTGTTTCTATAGATATAGCTTTTAAGGCTTTTATGCTTGAAGAAAAGAAACCAATGGTGGCGAGGTGATAAATGGATGTAAAGTTCAAGAAATGTGTTTGAAAATAAAAGAGCATACCATCTTTTACAAACGCAACGAGCTCGAAAAAAGGCTGGGGGCGGAAGAAAGGCGATAATGCGATCGAGTAGTCTTTGAGGGAGTTTACTCCATATTCTTGCGTCCATCCATGGACTGGAAATAACATTATTTGTTGGATTTGAGCTGCTAGTGCTACTTGCAAAAGTGTAAGAGAAGGGTAAGGGTAAAGAAGCACTAAAAGCTTCCATTTTTCTTGGTTTTGAATATCTGGGTTTTGCTATATTGGTGTTAAAAGGAAAGAAGGTTGGTGGGTTAGGTATGAAAACAAGAAAGCTAAAAAGGAAAACTAAAGTTGGCTTTAAGAAGGAGAAAAAAAAGACTGCTAGCTAGAAATCACCTGAGTAGGGTTCTATTTGGCTCTTCAATGGAAATGGAGACAACAAACAAGTTAAACGTAAAAGACAAAAAAGTAGAAAAGAAAAGACATCAACTTTAGCTACTAAAACTAATGAGATCAGAAGTATAGTGAAGTTATTGCTTTGTCTATGATGATGAATCTTGATTTTTTGCAGGGTCTGGGATTTGGCTTTGTTTTAGTGAGTGAAGGGGACAAGTGGACGATTGTTTATATAGGAAAGGAAAAGAGTTGGACTTAGCCAACTTTCTTTTTTGTTTTTAATTTTTTTGATTTCTTTTTGTTATATATATTTATATATTTTCTTTTAGGTGGCAGTGATTCTGATGGTTCTATCTATCAATTCAGTGTTTTCTTGTCAAGGCCGAGGAAGGAAGGACAATTTTGCAGAAAGAGAAGACAAAGTGTGCTCTGGTAGCTAGCAGTTATTATTCATCCCTACAGATGGTCATATGGGTTTTGAATCTAACATCTGAGCTCAACTAAATGGACCAAATCGAACTACTCTTACTAGCTTAACTCTTGGAGGAGTTGGAGGATTGAAAATACAACAAAAACATTTTACGATTTCATTATTTGTTTTTATTGATATTTTACCTATGGTGCATGCAAACGGAAACGGAAATAGAAAAACGGGAAAGTGCAGAACGTACACATGAAAATGATAATTTTAAAATATAAAAAATGAACATATGGGGAAATGCATAAATATTAAAAAATGCAGGGACAATATTTATAATTTTGAAAATATATAGATAAATGAAAAAATATTAAAGATAACATAAAATCAAAAATATTAAAATAATCATGATAATAAATACTTAAAATATAAAAATATTTATCTCCGACATGTATTGATTCACAAATTGTAATATACAAATAATAATTTCTCATTATTCTCTCCGATTTATTTATATGGAAAATAAATTTACATACAAAATTAAAAAATAAATTTTTTTTATTTAATTGAAATTTTTTTCTAATTTGCCCCTAACATTGCATTAATTACCTGTTTTCTAATAAAGCCAAATATCTTATGCTCATTTAATGACATATACCCCAAATGGAGAGAATGCAGAAAAATGGCCACAAAATGTTCAAGTTATGTTAATTATATTGCCACATCAGCAAGTTAAAAAAAAATTCCCCTCCTACTTTCTAAATTTGAGGGGAAACTTAAATTAAAATAAAATTTTAAAAATGTGCACATTTGATAGTGAAAATAAATAAATTTGATTTTGGGGCCATTTTTTCTCTTTTTTTGGAAAAATTGAACTATCTCCTTCACTTTCACAAATTGCCTCGTATAAATAACACCAGTTCACATATAAGAATTTACATATCAACTTGAAAATGTAAAGAAAAATAAAATAAAAACTTCACTTCCATGACTTCATTATATATGTTTGTTCTGAATGCCTTACCTTCCAATTCGCCCTTTAGTTCAAAAAATGTTCATTACCAGACATAAAATCCTTTGGACTTGAATAATTCACATGATGCAAATCAAATAATATCACCCCATACGTTGTATTGTACCATCGTAGACGTTATTGAAGAGTCTGGCAATCCACAATGCATTTTGGTATAATAATAAAAAGATAAAAAAATAAAAGAACATCAGGTAAAAGATTTGGTGAAAAACATGTTTTTTATCTTAAACGCAAGAATGGGTGTGCTGCAAAAACATTCTCCATTTTAAGAATGTCAGTATTTAGAATTTGGAATGTTGAAAGATTCATTACAACGAGGGTAAGATGAGAGTTCAAATACCAGCCGACAGATCAAAGAAATTCCAATCAAATGATGAATGAACCAACGTTCCTCAATTCGCACATGAACTGAGTTTACCTTCGACAATTAGTTCACAGGATGTTAAAAAGAGGTTCATTCTAAGGAGTATTTTCTTTGTTGTAGTTGCTCGTTCATTCTAAGGATTTGATTATAATTTTCATATTGAGTTTCTTGGCAAGTTTGGAACATGGCCATTCATTTACAAGACCCTCGCTCGCTGATTAAATGAATAGTAAGAGTTATACAATGGGCACAATGGATACTAAACCAATTCTTTCAATTACCAAAGATGCTATTCGTGATTCTCTAATCTAGAAGTTATACATATTATCAAAGACCAATAGTCAGCACATGCTTTCAAGGCTATACCAATTCAGCAATGCCAAGCCACATGTAGATTATAGAGGTGTTGAATTTGCAAATGCTACGAAAGTACTTTGTCTTGACCTATGTTTACTAAGCCAACCATCTAATAATTACAAAGACATTTACTTTTGCACTAATAATAAACTTAACGATGATAACATTTTTGAAACAAAACTCAATTTTCAAATTTCCAATGGGGACCAATTCTTGATCTGATAAATCGAGATTAAAGTAAGGAAATTATCAAGTCCTTTCTACATCTTCGGACTTCTAAGGGTTTTATATTGAAACAAAGCTTTAGAAGTGTCATGGGTGCATTCACTTTGCATCCCGGTGCACTGTCTCAAAATTTGCATGCCACCCATAAAATAGGCCCTACGAATTTTTAGGGCTCACTAGCAATTTTGGCCACCTAAATCCTAAAACTAGGGTTAACTGTCACATTTAGGATTTTTAGGTGAGAGAAACATTTTCTATATACTCTCACTTGGTTTTTGATTGAAAATAAGTTTTTCTCTCATAAAACCCTAAGTGTTCATTAGTAATCAAAACAATCACCAAGATTACGAAATCGACGATCCATACATAAAATATTCATCAATCAAACACAAGATCATTTGGATCAAGCTTTATGTTCTAAGGGAGTTCATCGACTTCTTTTGCATAGAAGAGGTATTCTATTCCAAACAAGGTGAAATCTGAGAGCTTAACTTCTCAGTTGTTAATAAAGCCTTGAACATGAGGGAAACCTAGGATTGCCTAAGGCTGTTTGGCGATTGAGAAAGCGGCGAGCACCACTTCTAATGGCTCACCTTGTTTCTAAAGAGGTGTGCGCCATTAGAGAAATAGCTCACCTTGTTCCTCTATAGCCAAACAATCCAATCATGTTTTTATGCTTTGTTCTATGTTCTAGTCCATAAAATCAGGCACACGCCATTACGTGTGGCGCACGAGAACTCTATATATCTGGAAGCCCATATATTCAGTTATTAATACTTAAAATTGATTCTATTAGTTTTTTGGGGTCTAATAACAAGCCTTAAGGTTTAAATAGTGTTCTAGAATCAAAAGAGACATATTAATCAATAATAAATATGGATTTAGATCATGATGGTCGCATTTGTTTATCCTTTCAGAGGATGAACATCGAAGACTTGAGTCCTTATTCATAGTGTTCTTTACTTTGCAGCAATTTATATTCAATCATTACTTACATCTTTATGCTTTTAAGCTTTCCTTTATTTTATGCACTTATTTTATTTTAAGTCTTTATTTCCTTTATGCTTTTTATCTCTTGGTATTTTTGATTTGATTATATGCTTATTTTTATTCTATTTATTATTGCTATATGATAGAAGAATTCAATTGAATCGAATGAGCTTTGCTTCCTTTTCAATTATTCTAGGTTTCAGTAACGCTCACTCGATTCTATTGAAAAGGGTATTCATTTTTTTTTTTTAAAGCTATTTTTTAGGATTTAAGGGTATTTTAAGATGACTCCTTTTCTCTTCTCAGCGAAATGCGTAGAAGGAAATTTACTTTTATTTTCATTGTTTTCTTATTAGGAGATAGGGATTAGGAAGATTATGTGTCTCTAATTTTTGCCATTTTCTTTCTCTTTATAGTGATGGCAGACTTCTTCTTTTTAGATTCCATTTATAATCAAAAACTGATATCTACAAAGTCACATTAGGGTTTCAGCTGTAGGAGGAGGAAAATTTTAGGGAGGTACGACTAGTCGTTTTAAATGAAGAGGTTAAAATCGAAACCCCTAAATTATAAACAAGGGCATTCAAATGAACGCAATCTTTCAAATTAAGTTCTATTGTTTGGAGGGAAACTCTTAAAATCCATAGTGGAAAGTAACCTACACAAACGTCAGACTAACAAATGCTCATTTGAGTCAAATTAATTTTCGAGCTTTTTTTTTTTTTGTTAAAACTGTGCACATAAAACATAAATACGGTGATTGATTTATAGAAAAACTCATTAATCATGCGGATTAGGATAAATCCTACATGCATTTTATCTAAGAATAGCATGATGATATGGGTTCTGAATATATTACACAGCAACACACACAATTAGAACCCATTTTGTACGGTTGGAAGAGCACTCAAAAGCATGCAATTCAAAATACCACCCAAAAAATAGAAAGTTCATGAAATTTTGATCTTTACAAAGAGACAAAAAGATAACAGCTTTCCATCAGTAACCTAAGCATATTTAATGCATTAGGTGTCTCTGCCATTTTCTTATTGCAGTAAAGAAAGCCAAATAAAAGGCAGATCGATTTTATATTTTAGCTTTAGTCCAAGTCAAGTAAGTTTATTTACTTATAAGGGCACCCAAAATGAAAATTTTGTCCATATAAATGCCCTATGATAAGTGTTTACTAATAAAATTAATAGTTATTAATAATATATATATATATATATATATATTAAGATTATGGGATGAACTTACCTACGCTCGATACAATATGTACAACTCGTGATAAATTTGTATAAACATACAAGCAAAAACCAATAAGGCAACAAAAAATGATATATTTCATCAAAATTCAAGAGCTTCATAAAAATCATCCTTAATTCAAAATTCAAGGACTTCAATAAGAGAAAAATTAAATCCAAGAATCTAAATAAAATGCATGTATGCAATGGATGGAAAGAAAACTACATATCATAATATAATATTTCATACCATCATTTTAAATCTCAATTATAAGGTTAATTTTTACTTCTTAGTTTTATTTATATAAAGAAGATGAGAACTTCTTCACAGTATGCGCACATATTAAATTTGACCAAGTTGTAAGTATAGTCTGAATTATATACATAATTTTTGTCTATGCATAATAATTAAGCGTGAATATGCATTGAAATTTATACACAACTCTAATAGATCCATAATCAAAGAAAATTTTCCTTCAAACTCCAGTGCTTGAAGTATTGCAGACACATAGATAACTTTACTTTGTAGATAAT
The DNA here is from genome assembly GCA_948099535.1 of Jatropha multifida. Classification (NCBI taxonomy): domain Eukaryota; kingdom Viridiplantae; phylum Streptophyta; class Magnoliopsida; order Malpighiales; family Euphorbiaceae; genus Jatropha; species Jatropha multifida. The sequence goes on from CANUEX010009149.1 coordinate 21,361, forward strand.
TTGAAGTATTGCATACACATAGAATAATTAGTCTACACTCATAGCAAAGATATATGGATATTTTTACATGATAGTCGAAATTTTCTTTTAAATTTCACATCAATTTTCAATCTAAATTTGATGTTGAAATTTTATTGGGCAGTTGCAACAGTTGAGCCTATGTTTTTGTTTGGTTGGAAGCCTAAGAAAATAAAACTCTTAAGTAATACATTCTGTCTCATCATTTACCACTCTTTTATTCAAATTTTAGAACCACTTAAATGTCTTTTGAGAGATAAATTAGAAAAAAAATCGATGAAAAGATCATCTTCTTAATTCTAAAGAAAATTTTTTACTTTTTCTGTATAAATAGAACGGAGCCAGTAAATACTTCTATGATAATTCATCATGACCTTCATAAAATTTATGCAGCTGTGAAATTAGACTTCAAGCATTTTGAGAGGTTTAATACACATATTTTTGAAAATATAAATTAATTTTGAAAATTCTAAAGAGTGGTCTCTTTAGAAAAACAAGCTAATTTTGGTAACGCAAGGTTCGATTCAAGTCAAGAATTGGAAAATCTTTAAAATTGGATTTGTAATATTGTTCGCTTCGAGTGTCTCGAGAATTATACTTTTAAGGTTTTATTTTCAATTGGAGAGCTATTGTTCTAGTAAAAAAAACATTTTATTAGTCAGAGGAATCTCCACACTCAGGTATTGGATATTTGCCTAAGAGATGATTCGATAGTGTCCTATTCAAGGATTTGGATATTTCAAGTCACAAATGATTAATTTCTATAATCACTAATTTGTTCACTTAACTAATACTTAATAATTATTAATAAAGTTAATTAATACGAAGAAATAATAAGAAAGTATATCCATAAAGAAAAAGAAGGTAGCAGCCACAGCCACCCTATTTAACAGCCTGCAGGCCAAGCTACAGAGAAAAGAGATTTGAAACTTATTATTTAATTCACATATTAAGAAATTGAAATTTTAAATTTTGAAATCATTTTCTCAAATTCTAACAATCAAATGCCTCCTAAATGAAATTTTCATATTTAATTATATATTATATATATATTTTTTACCATCTGGTGTTCGAAGCCATAAAGGCTTCTAATAGAGTGTTTAGAGAGTTTTATTTTCAGGGTTTAAATTTAATATTTCTTATTAAAAAAGAAGAGATCTCTGTCATTTATTTCTCTCTAAGGGTTATCATACTTTTGCATTAATCGTCAATGAAATTCCAAGGATTACTCCAAATTAAAAGATTGGAATTAGAATCAAGATTTACCTAAATAAATTGAAATGTTCTGAAACAACTAAACAGAAGATTTTATGAAATTATGTTATTAATGTAAGGATGAAGGTTGAAGGTTGAAGTGGAGTCATGATATCCAAGTGTACTTACTGTTGTGTGGCTGTGTATTGAAAGAAAGGAAACAGCAATAGCAGCAGCAACAGCAATAGCATGTCAGATTCATACGTCTAATCTAATCCTATCTCAGTGACGAATTGGCTTTTTTCGCACAGTCCTTTGGCGTGAACTACGAAAAGCTTTCTTCAGAAAATCCACGAACCTTCACTTATCACTGTTCACACTTCCAACTGCTCTTCAAGTGTTCTTTTTTCTCTTCAGAGTTTCTAATTATTGCTCTTAATCAAATATTAAATGAAATACTTTTATAATTTAACTAAATGAAAGATAAATGAAATTGAAAAAAGAGAAAAAAAAAAATAAAAGTTCAATTTATTTCTTAAACTTATTCACCAGCTAAGTAAATAATTCACTAAGATTCACCGTTATACTAATGTTGGTTGAAATGGAGCTTTGAGATTTCTTTTCCCCTTCCAGCATTAGATGTAAAAATTTAACTTTGATGTCTTAAATACTTCAACTCAATAAAAATATACAATTGATTAAATAGAGATTTTGAGTAAATTTGTACACTATGATCATATTAAGAATGCAAAATGAAAAATATCATTTCAAATAGTTATTATTATTAGCAGCAAACGTAATTCATTTGGTGTTGTACTTTTTAAGAAATAAGCTTTGCTTCTTTTTTTTTTTTTTTTTTAAGTCAGAGCTCTTACTCACTCTCACTCTTAGCAGATGTAACAGTGTGTAGTTTTTGTCAATCTTCTCCTAAGTATTATCATTGTCTTCTGATAATTTTACACTTCATAAATAGATAAAGGTTTGGTGTTCAGATTTGGAAAGCTATGTCTTCCTTCAAGAAATCTCTCTTTTTGGAAAAAGATAACTCTTCATATTTGGAATTGTGTTTATCTTCAAGCAATCTCTCTCTCTCTCTCTCTCTCTCTCTACATGCTGATTGATGAGTACTTGTTCTCTCTCCTCTTATTTCCACTTCCAATTCAATGTTTTACTTTCATCTCTTTCTCCACTTGAATGTTTTTTTTTTCCTACTTTTCTCCATTGCTCCATTTACATTGTTCGACTTTGTTACTCGTTGGAACCTTTTCTCGGCCCATAGTTTCTTGTTTTATTAATTTATTACTTTGAAGTAGGAGTGTGCAATTAGATAGTTCGATTTCAAATTCCACAGCATAGCGTACCGATCCTTCAAAAAGCATATAAATGAAGAGTGCTATTTTTCAGAGTTAAACAAAAAATGTTTTTTCAAAGGGAGGAGTAGAAATATCATTTTGTTTTCGATTAGATGTTAGAGTGCATGACATATAAATAAAAGTGCATGACGTATAAGTATGGATAGATCTTCTAAAAATCATATGCTATATGAGATTATAAGATGGGTTAGACTGAAGTATGAACATGGTTTGTTATATAAGTGAGATGTAAATGTGATAATAGGACGAATTGGGAATGATTTGGTATATATTCAATCATGTTCCAATATGAATGATTAATCTATGAGAAAACGATCTGATTCAGACTCCACAAAGCCTTATATGTAAAATGTGATTATACCCTAAAACGATCTGATTCAGACTCCAATATTATTACTTATACAATGTAATATACATACAAGAGTCAACTGACTCCGTGACGCAGTTAAGATCCAAAAATAATATTTGGTTAATCTTTTCAAAATTTGCAAAACAAACAGGTGAGGTCTAGATGGATTCTTTTACCGCATTAAGTTCAAGTAACACAGTCACTTAAGGATTATACCCTAAGCTGCCTCAGTTGAAGTGAAGAAACAGATGCTGAAGAATATTACCTGTCAATCTTTTATATATATGTATATATATACACTTCCAGGTGCTATAATAGGGAAAAGGCACTACTACTGACATTTGATTCATTTGCGCAGCCGCTCTTGCCTCATTTTTGCTACGACTGGCCTCCATAAAATCTTGGCCAAATACCAGAACCCAAATTTGATCCAGGCCCTTCTACTTGCGTGTTGCTTGTCCCATTCCATGGCCACGCATATTCCCTGATTTATGAACTGATGATCATTTTAACCTAACCTGGAGGATCAAGTGCACTTCCTTCTTGAATAAGGATCTCAGCTCTTCATTAGCTTCAATGCCTATCCTTCTGCATGAAGAAGAAGCACATATATACCAATTATAGAAAGCCATAATTATACGAACACATTACCTCTTCATTAGAGGAAAAACCAGGCACGCCAAGTGCATTGATAGAGAAAATGTCTGAAATCATATAATTAAGCTTATAAAGAAATAGATGTTAAGAAAGGAAGACCAACATGTCATATCATTGCTTGTGCTAATGAAAACATGCCTGCAGTGCCCTGAAAAATTTGTAAGACGACAATCCAATGAAAATTTGAAAAATATAATGATGTCCAAAGATCCCTTTCTGCTTTCCCACAACTCTCTTTTTCAAGGCATTGTTAAGCCAATACAATAAATTGATAAGCTCTCGCTGTGATTTTTCAGTATAAATTAACACAATTCTATTTCTGTGCCAGTCTTCCTTTCATAATAAATTACAAAGATTAGGAAATATAGGTCCATCTTTGACAAGTTGACAGGTTACAGAAGGAAGTTGTCTAATGATAGAAAACTTTTAATCCCATTAGACCCTTACACATTTGCCAATTTATTCCAAGTTCCAAATTATGATTACTCCCTTTGTCTACAAAATTATAGTACAAAATTACTCCTTTCCAGGTTACAACACAGCTACCTTAATGCAATGAGGATGCTACAAAATTATAGTAATTCTAATTAACATACCCTATTTTTGAGCCCTTCTTCCCCACAAGAATCTTCCGCTGACTAAGTTTGTGAGTGATGAAGTGTTGTTCAATCCTGAGAGAACCATCTCGTAACTCCTTCCAATCTATCAGCCGATGTTCAATTCCATATGGGATTTCCTGAAATGCATGCATTTGAAACCTCATTCAAATATTCTAAGTTTGTTTCATTCATAGCATTATTAGAAGTACACAATGTAACAACCACACAACCATAAAAAATAGAAAAAGATTTCATTACCTGATGGACATGATCTAATAACTTTTCTCGAACCACCTCTAATGAAATGTTCTTCATAACTTCTTCACTCATATTTACTGGATCCTCATCCCAAGGTCTTTTAACTGCCTAAACACAAAGAACATTGAAGAAGAATGTTAAAAACAGATATTATTTGAGAGAACAGAGAAATATAATAAGTTTTGAAACAACTTTCAAGTCCTTCACTATTCCATCAGGATACGAGCACGTTGCTGGAAAAAAATTCATTATTTGGGCTTTTATTTATTTCTCACAAGGACTGAATAGAAAATTTCCAGAAAAAAATGGATGGCAAGATACACATGAACAATGAGGGGTAGAGCTTGAGGCAGCCTTTTAAAGCTGCTTTTCCATTTGAAGAATTTTTACAAAGTGAAAAATATGAAAGCTGTGTCCAATTGTACAAATCAATCTTAAAGTAATCAAAACTACTTTGTCACCTTACAAATAATAAATGTGAAAAGTTTATATCTTTTGGGAAAATAAATATACATCAAAGAATTAGATAATTCATTTCAGAGAAATAAGTAAGATGAATTACTATTTCAACCCTGAGGTTTGATCTAATTGGTAACTTTGTCCCTCGACTTTGGAAAATACATTATAATACTTTTATCTTATTGGCCTGTTAAACTATTTATCATTCCCTTAAAAAAAGTCACTTAGTCGTTAAATGAAGACAAAAAAAAAAAACAAAATACCCTATATTAAAATATATCCAGTAATTAAAAAGAATTCATTTTGACATTTTAAATAATTAAAAAAATTGGCCATCAATTTGTTTCTACTTTTCCCACTTAAGTTTCTCTAAAACATCTAATTCATAACAAAATTCCTTTTACACTTTTAAAAATTATTTTATTTTGTTTAGTTTGTAACATACAAATAATTTTTATTTTAAACATATTTTTCTCTTATTAAACTAAATCAAAAAAATTAATTTTTTTAAAGAAAATTTGAGCTTAGTTGACCCAAAATAAGAAAAGATTGTTTTAATTATGTCATAAAGTTGCTAAAATATTACTTTTCTGACAAAAAGAGTAAATAGTTTAATGGATCAATAATATAAGAACATTGTGATGTATTTTCCAAATTCAAGAGACAAAATTGTTAATTAAACCAAACCTCAAGGACGAAATAGTAATTCTGCCAAACAAATATATCAGAGAATCTTCCTTAATTGTTAATCAATCTATCAATACAGAATCCAAAAATCTAACAAGCTTAAAAAGGGATATACCTTCTCCATTAAATATTGTATTAGATCTTTCACACCAGCACCCTTAAGTCCTGAGATCATGAAGCACCTAAAGGATAGATTGAATTAATTTCATCATCCATGTCAATTATAAAAATGGACAATAGTGTATTTTCATTTATAATCAAGGCCTACCTATCATAACCAGGAAGGTCTTTGAATTGCTCAGCAACCTTTAGCAAGTCTTTCTTTTTCTTGACCAGGTCAACCTTATTTATACATAACAGCCGTTTTTGATTCGTTTTTGCCTTTGTTCCCACACGCTCAATCAATCTTACCACTCTTGAATCAGGCCTGGGTAGATGACATAAATGCATAAATATGACAGGAAAATTTGATCAGTGACTAAAGCATATAACAGGAAACAAAAGTCAATGGGAATTGCATCAGACAAGCAGGATTTTCCTGTCACAATTTTCATCCTTCCCTGTCCAAATCTACTCATATATTTCACAAACATGCATAAAGAGTTCAAATTTTATGAATAATCTAACAATAGGATCTGATAAACAGACATGGATGCCATCATTCTCAAACAGATGGAGAATTGAGAAGAGTTCAATGCTTAGGCAACAAAGATAACACCGCCATATAGGAACTGAAAAATAACTTGAGCCCTAGATGAACTCAGGTATAATGATCTCTGTTTCGTTAAACTTGGCACTTCTTGACTTTTTACAAGAATTTAACCAAAAAAAATAATAACTACTCTTGTATTAAGTCTATATTTTTGAGAGACAAATTTAGTGGAGATATCTAGACAAGGGTAAAGTTGAAATAAAATAATTAATACTATCTTGATTTCATAAAAGTGTCATATAAACGGAAACAAGAAAAGGTAAAAAAGTGTCAGATTTAACACAACGGAGGCAGTAATATGTGAGCCGAAACCTTGCCACCCATCAAAGATGTAACTTTTCCAGCAATAAAGCAATATGACAGTAGTAAGTGTGAACCTCAAATACCTTTGATTATCAATCCTCGCCGAGTAGAAAAGGAAAAAAAAACATTTAGTACCACTTTACTTGCAGAAAACAGAGCTCCATACAAAATTCAGCATCAAAGAAAAAAAGTGCTCTCTTTTGACATGCAACTTTCTAGTTATCAAGGAAAAAACAAATGCTTAAAGAGACTGTATTCAGTATCGCTGTTTCATAGCTTTGTTTGTTTGAAACTTAAAAAAAAATATGCTTTTGGATGATAAAGAATTGTTTAAAACATCTGTAGTCCTCAAAAAAAAAATGTAGTTAGTATGGTTGTTTATTAAACTTTTGTTTCTTCAAGTTGTCCTTCTTAAAAACAAAAAGCAGGTTTTTGGATTTTGCTGTTATATTCTTAAAAAGAACATTTACTTTTTCTCCTATTTCATTTCCTTTTTCTTCCTATTTTGCATTCTATTTTCTTTCTACTCACCTGTTTTCTCCTGCTTACAAATGTTGCCTCTTATTACCAATTAATGGCCACAATTTTTTTCCATAGAACAAAACACAGCACCATTAAATTATTATTCAAAACTACCGCCAGGCTCACCATCAAAAATAAAGAATGACAACCTAATATCCATCATTATACGTACCCATCCACCGCCACTAAAGCAACCATTTCCAAAAACAAACAGAGGAAAGCAGTTTGGGAAGCGGTAACGAGGAACACAAATTTTTTTTTTCCGCTAATATAGAATTGAAATTGCAAATAAAAGACAGAAATTGAAAATGAAGAAAGAAGAAAATAAAGAGAAGACAGACACAAATTGTACAGAAAAATAATAAGGAAAAGGAAATAGAGAGCTGTCGAGTGCTTTTGCTGAAATCAGAGAAAGAGAGAACCCACGTGCAATCAAAACAAAAAAAGGCAATGCTAAAAAAGAAACCAAGATTTGTAGTTATGTTATTCTCAGCAAGTTCTAATAACAGTTTGGAAAGAATTAAAACAAAAATGACATCACAACTTGATTAATGAATGGCTGTGCATTCTTTTAGTGAAAAATGAATAATGCAATGATACTGAATTCATCCCAAGTTTATAGATCTATCAAATTTACACTGGTGTTAAAAAATCAATGAGAACTTGTTTTCTGTAATTTTCTTTACATAACTTGTTTTCTGTAATTTTTGTCCTCCGCATGTTGTCCAAGTGAAAAGTACATGTCCATTTGGCGCCTCTACAATTATATTACACTCACCAATGTCTATATCTACATATCTGTACAATTGGCACCACCAAGACAACCACATAATCACTATTGCCTATCGGCACCACTCTCCTACCACCATTACTGATCATGGCCATTACTGCCACCCTCATGATACCACCATCATTAGCATCACTACCATCACCACCATCATATATCACCCATGGCACCACACTGCTAATGGCATTTCAGTCACTACCCACGACTGATGCCAGTGCCTACAAACACCCTGCCACAGCTTTCATTACCATTAACCAACCATCAATATCACTACCACTACCACCACCTTTAATCAACCTCGTAACATTTTTTATCCAAATACAATTATCAAACAATAAAGGTAGAAGAAACAGAGAAAAAATTAAAGACATTTTGTTCAATGGAGAATGATAACTTGAAAGGAAAAGAAAATCAGAACCAAGTGAGAAAAAATAAACCATTTTCTGCAAGTAAACAGGTCCTTACATTTTTAATCGCAAATGTTATAGGCAAAGGATCATATGACAGATGAGGCAATGGAAAATATAGAAATATATCACAAGACGCTATGAGGAAAAATTTCTTTGCAACTAATTATTAGAATTTCAACTACACTGACATAAGCTTAAGTAATAAGTACATATCTAACTAAATATAATCTGCATTTTCCTAAATTTATCACTATACTATCTTGAAGGGAAAGTTATATTTCTCTGAGGGAAAAGTTGATATATCACTTCCAAAATGCAAAAATCTAGCAATTAAACTAAATGTAATAATATCATACAAGCAGGAGATATAAGGCCAACCTTTTCTGATAGAGTAATAGCAAATATTTTAGCTCAACTGAGAGAAGATTTCTATAACATCATAACTATATAATGAAGGAAAAGGAATTCATAGGAATCAAATCAATGGAAATATCAATTGCTTGATTTTCTTTTACCCCAGGAGAATAATAAATGCCATAGGCCAATAGTCAAAGATAAATTATATGTCTTCAGCAAAATCTTCTATCAACTAATAGGAAGCATAGTCACAAAAATAGAATGGCTAAAATATTTTAACTTGGGGGAGGTATCATGAATTACATAATGAATGAATGAAAATAAATGAATAAATAACAAAGGTTAACTGCATTCAAGCATGCAAGGGAACACTAACCTTGTAAGATGCCTATGGACATCGAAAACAACCATGAGTACATCATATAAGTCAATTGCACTCCAAGCATTATCCACACGAGCCTTCATATCCTTGTAAGGATATCCATTGCTCTTTAGTGCAAGTCCAGGGGTATCAAAGAAACACTGTAGGGTATATAAAAAGTATATCATTGCTATTATACTGCTAACTAGTGAAACAATCTGATATTGAGAACAGGGTTTTTCTACAAGTGAAAGCACTGAAATAAATTAAACAATGTCAGATTCCTTGGTTCTAACATTCAAATTCCTAATCACGATTGTTTTCAGATGAGGGTGCTATTACATTGGGAATCCAAATCCCCAGCAAAGGAATACCAAAAACATGTTTTGGTAGGTTTATTACCCAATACATAATGGTCTATACTTACATATAAACCATCAATTAGAGTTCATCATCACAACATCGATGCATCATATACACAATGCCAAGTCGCAAAATGGTAATATAAAAAATTTTCAATTGTCCTCTTTCATGTATGATACGTTCATCATTTGGCTAACTATATGATCTGTATGTAATGATGCTTCAGTCATAATAGTTTGCACTTTCAGAACACCAAAATGAAGTGGCATAATTAAAATTTCGCATAGCAGATAATTGAATAAGTTTATAAATCTGAAACAGACATACAATTTGGGTTTCCCCTTTTGTCATGACTCCTAATACTTCATGAATTGTCGTATTTGTTTTCCGAGACACAGCCGAAACTTTTGTTCCAACCTGATAAATCCAACCAAACCAGAAATCATATTAGCACTTGCAGAAAAAAAAATGCTATCAATTTATTATAAGTCCAAATCCTAAAATTACACAAAACAGCTATCTCAAGAAATATAGTTCACTAAAAATCAAAACAGAAACCTCAAGCTCAGCAAGTAGTGCAAGTTCTCATCTAAAACATTCAGAAATTCTTTAAGAGAGGCAATAAGTCAAGTAACCATTATCATAAATCAAAAAATAAAATTAAAATTAAACAAAAAAACAAAGAAACAAACCATGAAATTAGTCAAGGCCGATTTCCCAGCATTTGGTGCGCCAATAATTCCAACCGAAAGCGATTTCTGGTCCTCCTCCCTCACTACCTCATCCTCGTCCTCATCATCTGGCCTTTGTAGCGCCGCTTGGAGCAACGCTTTGGCTAACGCTCTCCGCCTCTCTTCATCCTCTCGCTCCCGCAATATTTTCAAGTTGGATTTCTGGGTTTCTTTTCCAAACACCAATTTGTCAGCTCTCTGTCTGTATGTCTCATCCCAAGTGGGCTCTTGAGGGGTTGTATTAGCATCAATGTTAGGGATCGTGTAGTGGCTGCTGTCAAAGACTGAATCGCTGTTATCGTTTTCACTGTCGTTACGTTCAGGTTCGGCTGAGAAGAAACGAGAGACAAGAATTGAATTGAAGGGGTGGGAATTTCGGGGTTTTGATGTGAAATATTTTAGAGTTCGCAATGTTATCAATGCTTTCATTTTAATGTCGATTAGGCTACTGAAAAAGCATGGATAGGATAAATTCGAATATGCACGGAAAAAGAAACTCAGGAAGTGAGACAGAAAGAGAGAAATGAGGCTTTGGGGGCGCCTTGGCGATTTGAGGTTTTAGAGGTTTTAGGGCTTGTTTGTTGGTTAGTCTCCACTTTTCAGTTTGGAAAAAGGGATTGTTGCATGTTAGATACTTCCACGTTATCCAACTTTTTAATCATTTGTTCAATATGAGCACACAATAATGCATACGGGGAATGATATTTTAAAAAACATAAGAAATAGAAATATGGTGAAATGCGTAAATATAAAAAATATAGCGATTTATAAAATTTAAAATTATAAAAATATATATAAGTTTAGGAAGAGTGCATCTATAATTTTTAAAGGACTTTTAACTATAACTAAAAATAAACCATTACAAATCATATCCAAAAGACAAAAAAAATATCTACAATTTTTATAGAAAACAAAACATTTGATTATCAAAATGATCAAAGATAATAAAATTCATAACATTTCATTATCTTTCTCATATTTGCAATTACTTCATCATTAAAAGTATAGACTTTGCCAATCAGGTATATGTCTGATTCGTCTTCTTCACTAATGTGAGGAGTGAGAAGTTTTGAGTTTGAGTCCTCTCAATCACAAGTATTTTCACTAATTTTGTGAGTTCAATAGAAGGCTACTCCTATTGTATAACTCATAGTATTATCTTAGCTCATCGGATCTACTCTAATTTCGGTTCATCTAATCAAAGATTGACAAACTTAAAAAACTTCCATATGAAAATTATTATGAATAAAAACTAAGTCTTCTATACATTTCACAATAAGAGGAGGAAGTAGGTTATCCAAGTACTCTTTAAGGGTAAATTTTTTATCTAAAAGATGCATTGGAACCAAAACATGCCCACTACTTTCTAGGATCCGTATTGTACAGCCTGTTTTTCATAGTAATTTACCGATCTGAATAGTACCACTGGTTTGGAATTTGATATTATTTTAGTCTGAAAAAATTACTATTCGTGTCTTTTATTTTATTTAATATTTTTGGAGTAAGATTGCATAATTTAGGTGGATAGAAAATATTTCATGAATATATTTGGAGAATTTAAGTGATTGATGAATAGTAACTTTTAGTGTGGTTTTATTAAGAAAATTGAGAAATTAATTTTATGGAGTTAATTTAATAAATATGTGGAGATAAATAATTATTAGAGGAAAATTATTTAGTGAATATTTTGGACCTTTGGATGGAAATACCATGACTTAATCTCCACCCTCCACTTGTCAACACTTAAAGAGTTAGTGACATTTTTTATTTGTTCACTTTAAGTCAACAACACTTATTTTATAACATTTGTTTTCTTCTTCTTTCTGTTTTCTTCAATGCCAACTTCTTCTCCTTCTCCTCCATTTTCTTTCAAATTTTCTTATAACAAAACTACACCAAATTAAACCATAATTAAGTAATTAAACTTGATGAAATAAGTTTAGAAGTTGATATTTGATGTTTATACTCAAATGAATTGGGAGGTTTCTTCTATTTAAAGATTAAAGAACCTTTCTCCAAAGACAAAGGGAAGGCTAAGATTTGAGGTTTTTAAACCTGCTTAAGCTTGTCTATGGAGGTTAATGGAACTATATCTTTCATTCCCTTTCATTTTTTTAAAGTTTCTAATTTATAGGTTTCATATGAATTTTGAGAATTTTGTATGACTTGTTTAAATTATTGTATTTTAGATATTTAAATGTGATCTTGAGTGATAAGTAAGTATGTTTACATGTTTGGTTAAAGATAAAAACTCCTCCCCCTTCCTTAGTTAAGAGTGGCTAAATTATGTAGTTTGAAGGAGAGGTTAATTTTCTTAATTTTTCTTAATTATAACTTCTTAAAGATGATGTTGATGATGGTTTTAGTTGTGAAAAAATCATTTTAATTGAAAACTATGTTAAAAGATTTTTCTTACAATTTTAAAAAAACTTAAGTGTTGTAAAAATGAGGTTCATGATTATTTGATAATGAGAAAAGTTTTAATGATTTTATTGAGTGGGTTTAGCTTTGAAATGATGATTATTTGGAGAAAGAAAACCTTCTTCCTTTATGTACATGAGGAGGCCGAACCACCCTAGGGTGGTAAGGCTTGATTTCATTTCTTTTAAAGCTTGATTTAAGTCCATATATGTTATATTGAATATGTAAGTTTTGAATTTTATAAGTATGAAAAATGGTAAATTTTACAAGTTGTAAGTTTTAATGAAGTTAAGGAAAATATGTTTAAGCTAAGTAAATCTTTTGGAAATGTAAATTTTGATGCATAAGCATGGAAAATTGAATAAATCTTACAAGTTGTAAGTTTAAGTAAAAAAAATAATGGAAAATGAGAGTTTAAGCTATGAAATGTTTTATGATGAAAAGATTTATAAGAAATAATATGATTTATGAAGGAAAGATTTGATTTTGGGTTCTTGTATGCTTTGGTTGAAAATATGGTATGATTTGATTCAATGATGTAAGATGAGCATGCTCGGCTTTGATGTCATTATATTATTAAGCTATAATCATATGTTAGGCTTTAGATACCTTATGTTTAAGCAGACGTGATTTATCTGTATAAGTAGGCTTTTGAAATTTTTATGTTATGGTTTGCGACTTAAGGGCAAATTTAATATATTATGAAATCTATCTATTTATGTTTCTCCTAAGTATATGTGAGCCTTCATATGAACATATTAAGTAATGAAATTAATGAGTTTTTAAGAAATCATGATTTGGAATCCTTATGATTTTAGTTAGTAAGTATAATTCTTGTTGTATGATTAAATGTAACATGATTTCTATATGAAGGTAAGAGTTATTGAAATGATAATTTAATTTATTTTTGATTATTTGAAAGATAATTATATATTTAAATGGAAGTATTTCTATGGTTGTTTCATGATTTTAAGATCACATATTTTATATGATTTAAGTTTTAAGTATGTTATCTCTTATTGGAAGTAAGGTTTATATCTTTAAAAGATATTTTTATATGATTGATTTATTAAGATTTCATACCTATGTATTTTTTTTATATTTTTTGTTTTAAGAATGTTACTTTTGCTTAACAAAAGAAAAGTTATATGTTTTTAAATGGGTATTTTATATATTTAATATTTTGTCATTTTAGGATTATGTTTTTCTTATGATTTATGATTTAAGGAATATTTTATATGATAGGTATTATGATGTCCTACTAAGTATTTTTATAAGGTTAATGATTTAAGAATGTTATTTATGCAACATTAGTCTTTTATATATTATGAGCACCACTGAGTGATATATTCAGCGCGTTAATTTTATCACGAGTAGGTTAAGGACAATGGGTGCTGCTCGAAAATTAGAAGTGTAGCATCAGAAATGGAGAACATATTTTGGTAATATAGATTTGTTAGTATGAATTTTAAGAAGTACGACATGTATAAATTGAATGATATATGGAGTATATAAAGTATTTAAGTTATGAATAATAAGTTAATTGATTAATGTAAAGACATATTTTATGGATGAATGTAGAATTATAATCTAAGTTAGAATGTATGTCAGAACTATAAATGCAGTGATATTAATATGATGAGTTAGCATTATTGATTGATATGTGGAATTATAGAAGTACTTGAGATATTGAGTTGCTTACGGAGTTTGTTGAAATTTGGTGGTTAATAGTAGAAGTGCTTTATTTTCACTTGATTTGGCAAGCTCAAATTTTAGGGAAAACACTTGCAGTTTTTTAGTCAGAATTTTCCAAAACATTTTTTTTAAAAAAACTATTTGTTAATCATTTGAACACTTAGCCATTTTTAATATATAATAAGATGTGTAAATTAGTTAAGACGGTGCGCTGACACTAAATGTAGCACACGCCGTCTAATCTTTTGGGACTGAACCACGGGTGTTACACGTATTATATCTATTCCTATATCTCCAAATGTCGCACTTTTAAGAGCACTTGATTCTTTTAGTGAATATTTCTTCCATATGAGGAGGCTCTCCACCTTCTCCCTCTTGAAGGCATTTCACATTATAAAACCTTCAAAAGGAGGAAAAATTAAAGGAAAAAATAAGTAAAAGAGTATGGGAAGCAAGATGAATATTATATCAATAACTTGCTCTAGGTTTAATGAATGAGCTAAACAATGAAGGAGAGTGTTACTCTTTGCTCAACATCAATAAGAATACGATGAACCACATAACAAAAAAAAAAAAAAAACTCACTTGATTGCTTACCTTCATGCTCATAAATAACCTTCCTTACATTTTCAATCATAAAATCCCACAACTCATAAACTAGATGAAGTAATGGTTTGTTTGTGTCACAAACTCTAATTATGTTTTAAATGGAAGCAATAAAAACAAAAATGTGGTCAACCTTTTTCCACCAATCCCCATCCACCACTTTTTCACAAATAAAATCTAGCTTTGCCTTTGTTATCTTCTTAGTATTATGACCATTATTCACTCATAACAATTGCTTCCAAAGCATGCTTAATAAGCTCAAATATTTTAAGCATGATACTAATAAAGGCAAAATGAGTGTCAGCAACTGAAAGCAATTTCAAAGTGGCAAACCGATTATATATTGCAAGTGTCATGAAATATAAAATTCTTGTTTTGTAAAGCAACCCCTCCAATTTTAGTGATCCAATGACACAAATCATATTTGTCTCAATTATTTTTCACATTTTTAGTTGCATATATATTTTTCAAAGCAAAGTTAAGAGTACATACAATACAAGGATCCAGTAAATATACGGATACATACCTTTAATGATTTCTTCGGCAACCTTGTAATGATTTGTACCATTTTTTTATTGCCAATCTCATCAATCACTTCATCAAATTAGCAATAAAATGCTTATCTTTCACTGCACTAGAACAATCCTCATATTTGACAGACATAGGAATAAGTTCAAAAATAGCCATAAAATTAATCAAAAGCCTCCTCTGAGGATCACTCCATCCATCACAAGCTATAATAACACCCTTTTCTAACAAAATGCTTTTAATAGGTTCTAGTAACCTCACAATAATTATCTTTTCTTATGAAGTAATGTAATTCTCAATTTATTATAACCAGGAGACATGTGCCCATCCAAAATATGATTAGTAGCAAATGAATAAGAACTCACATAATAATGATTTTTAGCAAAATTAAATGGTAGACCTCCAGTATAAAACATCTTAACAATCTCTGCATCTAACTGAGCTTTAGTTTGCATGTCAGATCTTTACCAAGTGGAGAATCATTAACTCTTCTCTTCTTTAAAATATCTGTCACACTTTGTTCTGTTATAAATAAGGAATGAACATAACTAGTAGGTAAAGGAACTCATTTAGGTTATGAATTAGTAATTTTAATTATAGCCTCATCCTATATTTTTTTTTCATTTTAGAAACATTATCATTCTCTACCTTTATACAAATACTAATTCCTTTCCGAATGGTTTTCAATAAATGAGCTCTTACCTTAGTCTAAGTCCCTTGCTTTTTTTCAACACAAAAATCACATGTCCATTTATAATTTTTGTCAAATATTTCCACAAAGTTATATTCTTCCTTCATAGCTATTAGATTCACATGATCATATACTTATACATGATATGTAAAAGTGGGTGAGTCGAATACATACCTCTTGTAGCATAGTGGATGAATAACCTCTAGCCTTGGTTGACCGACTTGTTGATTATAGAAGCAAAATGAATTAACAATTTGCTCTTGTTGTCCACAATTTAAAAGCCTTTTTTGTTTTCACAATATGGATGAGAGAATAGTTAGATTACTAGAGAGTTTTTTACTTTTATTTTTGATAGCGATCGTGAAGAATGTATTCTCTTACTCTTTTATTTTAGTTGGATTACTACAAATTAGTGTAATCTTACTAAAACTCAATCTCTCTCTTTTTTAACCAACCAGAACAGTATTTAAACTTATTTAAATATCACTAATAATTAGACACATTAAATATTAGTAATGAACTCGGATTAAAACAATAGTCATGGGTGTACCCATATCCATCCATTAATTCCAACATCTTCCACTCGCATGATGAGACTTGACCCATCTATAGTTAGACATTCATATTCAGCAGATAAACCATATAATTAGCATACTTAGAGCGTCCTTTGTTATACACTTGTTAGAGATATATAGCATCTCAATTGGAAAAAACTCTTTAGAGTATAAAAGTATGCACTACCTAGATTATTTATCACATTTATTGTTACCATTGATTTTATAAAATGTTTCATGTTCACAATTATATTTACTCATAAATATAATTGGTCGACATGTAAAAAGCTTAAATGTGACCGCAAAAGAATCTTTCCTTCAAATCAATTCTCTTTATCATAATTCAACTCGCTTTTTTAGAAATGTCTCAAGATGGTAATCACTGAATTATATCTCAAGAATCAATTACAAGTCATAAGGGTACTAGTTTAGAGAACTATTATTCTTAAAGAGTCTCACACAACCAACATTTGAGATCACTTACCTTGATAACTCATTTGGTTGTCATTTCATACGGGGTATGACGCATTTGTCATAGTGTTATTATTTCTCCTTTCACATAGAGACATGACTACTAAAATAAAGATTTGTTTTTAAACACTATGCAAATGATAGTTTAGACACATTCAATGTCTAACTTGAACTCACTAGTCTGCTCAATACACTTAAGAACTCATATTTGGCGACTAAGACAGATTTCATTATACTTACAAATAATTGTAGTTATCATAAAATCATCACATTATTATATCTCGTTTCTCAAAATGAGTCGACTTATTCGCTTTTAAGCATAAGCTCTTCTAATTATCACTTAGACAAATCTGCTTAAAAATAGTTTCACCTTTATTTATCACATAGATAAACAAAGATGATTAACTCATATGAGGAGATCAATCATATATCCCTCTGACGTGCCCTTAACAAATCAATAACAGTAAATGTATAAAAAACATTCACACTCATGTATGTATAAAATAATTAGCATGTCTTATTATTAATAAAAATAGGTGAAAAAAAGGTCATAAAGATCAAAAGTAATAAAAATACATTTAACATCTATGCAGTCCTTAAGATTTTGAATGTTCTCTAAATATATCTCTAGGCACAAGTTTGGTTAATGGATCTGCCACCATTTCACGCATAAATATGTATTTTATAATTATCTCTTTGCGTGTAACCATGTCTCTCATAAAATTGTATTTTATATCAATATGTTTGGTTTTGCAAAGAAATTTTGGATCCTTAGTATAATGTCATAATTAATTACAACTGTTTCACTAGTAGCACATATAAACAAATGTTCCAAAAATCTTTCCAACTAGACCGCTTCCCGTATTACGGTCGAAAATGCTAAAAATTCAACTTCCATTATGGACAATGCCATACATGATTGTTTTTCACTACTCTAAGATATGGTGCCATCGTTAAGCAAGAAAATAAATCCAAAGGTGAATTTTCTCTCATAAAGGTGAATTTTCTCTCATCTGCATGTCCTACCTAATTGACATCTAATAACAACAAAACATGCATATATTTTACTCTTTATTTTAATTAAATTTAACATCATTTTGAATATTAAAATAAGAATAAAAATTCATTTTGCATGATTTTCTCTCTTTATTAAATGATTATATAGACTACATTAATATTTGTTGTTTTAAGCAAAAATGGACCACATATGACCCATTAGACATCAAATAAGGCTATTAAAGCCTTGTTAATATTTAAGCCCAAGCCATGTCCCTAAAAGACTAAAAGGCCCCTGTCCAACATTCATAAATTCAAAAAGAATGGTGAAAATTCAATCAATGTGGACAGCTAAGAACCAAGCACGAAGTGAGCTGCAAAACGACCTCTCGCCAGACCGTTTGGATTGAAACGCCACAGTTTTGACAGAAGCATTGAACCTAGCCTTGTGAGCTACCTCCTTCAGCATTTTATATTACCTTTTACATGGTGGAGAGCAGCTTGACATGTCAATTGATGCAAGTTGACACAAGGAGATGTGGACTAATGAGAGCCTATCAATAAATCCACACAAAAACTAAAGAAAAAGAAGCAACTGTGTGGAGAAATCTGGACCAAGTAAATGAAGCTTCAAAATGATCTCATGCCTGGTCGTTTGAACTAAAACTGCAATATTTTGTAGAAGCAATGCACTTAGTTCAAATTCAAATGAATATTTTATCATTTCTTTTCTTCATATGGGCGGTGGACACAACCTTTTGCAGATGCAAGTTGAGCAAGTTGCTTGGCTTATGTGGACCAATTAGAATCAAGCAAGAAAGTCTATAAAAGGGAGAAAGAAACACTTCAAACGGGTTGGACATTTTGAACTCTTCTTTGGCACTTGCTGCAGCAAGGAAGAAGGAGAGGGATAAGTGGCCAATCACACTTCAGCAAAGAAAATAGAGAGAGAGTTAATAGGTTTAGTTAGTGTTATTACAAATACAAAATGTGGGAAAGAGCCGATAGCCAAAGCTTGGACGTGGAGCTCTGTGACAACCAATTAAAGACCCCGAGTTTGTAATCTATGGCTTTTATTCCCTTCGTGAATTTTATTTGCATTGATTTATTTATAATAATACTAGACTAAATACTTGGATTTAGTTATGAGATTTATCTATTAATTTAAAATGCGACTTTGAATAAAATAATTTATGTTGTATGTTTAATTCCTGATTTAATATGTTAAACTTAATGCCTGTGGATATGTCAGGATCCCATATTTGCATGCTATTAGATCTGTTTGAACAGA
>CANUEX010009163.1:0-42090 GCA_948099535.1 Jatropha multifida
TATAGTGAATAATCTTGTCCAGCATGATCGAACTAAGCACATAGAGATTGATCGTCATTTTATAAAGGAAAAGATAGTTGAAGGTTCCATTAAAGTTTTCTATGTGGCTTCAAAAGAGCAACTAGCTGATGTTTTCACGAAGGGCTTAAGTAGTAAGTTGTTTCATCCTTTGGTTTGCAAGTTGGGCATGTGTAATACCTTTGCACCAACTTGAGGAGGAGTGTAGAGATTTGTAGAATATTATCTTTCCTACTTTAGGTTTATTTCCTATTTAGAATCATTCTTTGTGTATATATAGAATAGAAATTATATAGAGAAAATAAGAATAACACAATAAATTCCTTTCCTTCAAAAAAACTTCACATAAAATGGAATTACATTCCTAAAGGCAGGTACTTGAGTATGTCAAAGAGTAAAGTCCATTTCCCTTGACATAAATTTTCCCCTTTTTTTTTGGAAGAAAGAAATGGCTCATATAAGATAAAACCAAAACCGGAGTGGCATCAACAAAGGGTAAACTCCATCTTTCTTGACATTAACTTTCCTTTTTATTTTTGGATGGATAAAATCGTTCATAAAGAGAAAATGGTAATACATCAACAATTATGGGAATGAGGATAAGTAGTAATCCTCTTGAAGTGAAACAAAGTGAAAATAAAAATTAACAAGAGTAAAGATTTTCACTCTCCATTAATGATTCAACATTGAATGATCCTTTCAAAGCCTTGGAAGTGGTAATATGAAGCTCAAGAAAAAAATTTTTAAAAGAAAAGAAAACTCATTCCAGAATAATAAATATATTTGAACCTGATGAATAATCCTCAAAAATTAGCTAGCCAAACCTAATGTCCAATTGCCATGAAGAACACCAGAAACCCAATTCTAAATGTATAAAGAAACAAAGATAATAAAAATGTAGAAAGAAAAGAGATTTTCCATTGTTTTTCAACAGAACAAAAAGCTTTTATCAGGGAGCTAACTTTTCTAAATGACCTAAAAATCAACTATGTCCCCTTATTGATTGTTAAGAGTGGTTTTTCCCTCCTTTGACATGAGGGGATAAAATTTGTGGAATGCTAAGAGAAAATAAGAATCAAAAGTTACACAAAACAAGAAGCATGTTAAATAAAATTATCAAATGAAAGATATAATTTCCCTCCTTTGACCCTTGCAAAGGGTTGAACCTGTGCACCAAGGGCACACCTTCATGAAACCTACCATTAATATAGGAAGAATTGAAAACAATCACATGCCAAAATATACACCCCAAAAACTGAGCCACTGTCAGTTTACATAAACAGAAAACTTCAAATACGGACATTATAACATATAAGAATCTTTGTACCTCTCTTTTGCAAGTTTGTAGAAGTTGGAAATATGACCCCATAATGTCTTCTCAAAGGTCTCCCAAGTTCGGTCTACATCTTCAAAATATTCTCTGGGCAATATACAAACAAGCTTTTAAACCCCAAGCTAAAATATAATGCATAGTAAAAATCAGAGGAAATAGTGGATGAATTTCACAACTTCCATATTCATGGTCATCATCATTGATCATTGTCACCTTCCAAGATTTTGTTAATCACATTTCAGCATGCTTTGAACCACTATGCCATGTGTAAACCATCCTTTATATTTGAGTACAAATAGAATCCAATAAACAACAGAAGTACAATCATCAAAAACATATGACCATAAAAGAGGAGTGCAAGCAAGCACATCTTGATTGTCTATTAAACCAGCCAGCAAAGAAGAACTAAGCTACTATAGCGTTTAGCTTCAACATTAAATTCCTAGTTCGTTGGAATGACTAAAATAGGTTTAAAAGAGATGTAGTGACTAACCAATTTTCTTTGACATTTTCTAAAGATTTACTATGTTAAACAGCATTACCTGCTGCCAAAGAAGAGGGAGGGGTTGGACTTACAGGTAATTAAAGACAGGGATTTTTTCTTCACCACTACTACCAGATTGTTCTTTTTTTTTTTTTGGCCAGAAGGAACATTGAAAAAATATACAGACCTTAATCTGCCAACCTCTTCTTGGTGAGAAGCTGCAGCTGCTAAAGCAAACCTTCATTTCCTATCAAGAGCTGTTAACCTCTATGACAAATTGATGATAAATAGGCAAAGAACAAGAAATAAATAAGCAAAGTCTTTGTGAATGATTTATTTGACACAGAACTTTAACACGATTTCATCCATCACGTGTACCTCGTAAGTATTAACAATCTCTTTATCATCACTCAAAGAATTATGTGCCTCAGCTGCTTCAACTGATATGGACATCATGCCCTCGACATCCTAAAAAGAATCAAGAGAATAGTCAAACTCAAACCATACCAAATAAAACCAAGAAAAGATTGAAATATTGATAGAAGCTGAAACCTAAGCATCATAAACTACATCTTACAAGAGTGTGTTATATTATTACACAACAAAATCTATCACATAGCAGAACCAATGGCCTTTATATACAACCAGGTCAATCCCTTGTATTAAATTTGCAAAGACAGTTTCCCAAATGCATGTCAAGCTATTTCAAGTTTAACAGACTTGAATGGCGGTACCTTGCAGACTACCAATATGAAGGAGCACACAGAATAAACAACAATGTGTTCTTGCTTTTAACTTTATCAAATATTCCAATATAATAATCCAAACTTAAAACTTTACTAAACAGAATTACCCACCTTCAAGGTTGTATTTAAGTGATTCCTTGCATTGCTAAGGAGCTTTATCTGATCATGATTTTCAATCAAGGTTTGACATTCTAGACAGTACCTGAAGTATAAACCAACTAAAATTACACAATCAGACAGAAACATCATATATCAAACCAAAGATAATAATAGTAGCAATAAGAACAATACTCAACAAACTAAGTGGATTATCATAGTTTGCCTCGTCTAGAACATACTTTGCAATCGAAATAAAGTTCTGACAAAGCTGGTTTACTGTTGTTTGTGATGAGGTAAGTGCTTCCAGCCCACTTTGTGCTTGTCAACCTGCATTTCAGAGCATCAAAGTGCAAAAGACCAACATAAACCACAAGCAATATCCAATTATCAGTTTTCCAATTTTTTTTGGAGAATTGGTCCACTTATGTACCTGCTCTGCCACCATTGTACTGAGTTGTGCATCATTTGCCTGCAAACATATTAACATAATATTACAAGATATTACCCTAAATGCCAAGCTGAATTGCACCCATATGGAAAAATCCAATTCCTCCATATCTCATGAACACAACAACATTACAAAAACAAGAAGCATTTGCAAGTTTCCATACTATAGGTAAGCCCGATGTAATTAATCTTTGAGTTAAAAACAAACAAAAACAAAAAGAACATACAAATTTGCAATATTCGAATCATAATTGAATTGCAAAACCTTCAATAAAAAAAAAAGCTAATTAAAAAAAATAAAATTACAAGCATGTAAGTACACATGATGGTTTACATGAACTGAATAGTGAAACGAAAGCCCATGTTAGGTAAAAAAGGATTGATATCCATATTCTTCTAACCATTATGAAAAGGAGGATTGGAAACGGTACCTGTTGGCGCGTAATGTAATCGGTCTTGATAGAGGAAATATACTGGAGGATTTCAGGAAGCTGCAAGAGCTTCACCACCTCGCGCACGGCGGCTTCCTTGGCTTCCAGACCAAGATCCTCCACCATCATCATTTTTGGAGCACAATTAATAAGGGAAAAGTGCAATTTTTAATCGAATATCATATATTTAATAGACTATTACGCATACAAAAATTACGAATGGGGGAGGGGAACGAGTTTATGTGAGAAGCTTCAATTACAATTCAAAACTTGGATAAGCAAAAAGAACGGTAACAAGTCCGATGATCAAGGCAAGCCCCAAAATCAAGGTTACAGAGCTAATTGGATTCAGTCACCATGCAAATAGCAAAGATATGCTTTAATTGGCTTCAAATGCCACTAACCATGCAAATAGCAAACGTGGGTGTTGCGATGTTTGTCCCGATATTTTTAATTTTGGGTAATATTATATTTACTCTTCAAACTTAAATGAAAATCATATTAATTGATTGCTCAAACTTTATAAAAAAAATGTAATTAAATATTTAAGGCTGATTTGGATAACCGGAAAGATGACTGTACCATTACGGATCCATTTTTCATCTCTGACAGCTGACGTGGCGTGAGTGAGCTTCAAGTTAGCATGACACATAGATTCCACAGTATGGATTTCCATTTTTACTCTTCGTTAAATCATGCAACCCACAATCTATTTCCTCATTCTCCTTCAGTCCAATATGACTTTATAAAAAATGTAATTAAATATTTTATCTCTATATCCGTTTCTAGATGTCACAATCTATTTCTAATTTCCGTTCCGATAATTATATTCAGATGTAATTTGGATGCAAAATCTATTTCAAAATCGTTTGCTACACATAAATATGAGAAACGATTTATAAATATATGTAGCTAGCTTCTTCCAAAGCCAAATACAAGACATGATTTATATGAAATCAAAAATTTCTTACAGAGCCAAATATTTAATCACTAGCGTGAAATTTCTCCTATTAATTTATAGGGTTAGTTAAATTAATAAGAATTTTCTTTCTTTTCAATAAAACAAACAATTGTTAATATATTTTAAAAAACACATTCTATTGCCCTTAAATTTTATTTATTTATTTATAATATTAATTTTTTAATAATTTATTTGCCTAAGTCACATCTTCAACCGTTATTTCTATAAATCATATACAGACTGCACCAGTATATCAATAATGAAAATAATAAGGTATGTGAGCACTGCAGACGTCATTTTTATTGACTACACCAGTCCTTGGGTTACTCTAACCAAGCTGCATATGTGAAGGGAGAAAATAGAGAGAAAGAGAGAGGAAAATAGAATAATAAAATGATATATTAATTTTGTCAAAAATTACAATAATGTATATTTAATAGCCTATTTATACGAGCTAACTCTTTAACTAATTATTATTTTTTCAAAATATTTTTGACTCTTTAGATTATGATCAAATTAACACTTGCCTCCTTTAATATTTAAATAATTATTTTAGAGGACTTAAGTAATGTCGTTGTTGCACTGTGAGACCCCTTCGTCTATATTTTTGCTTTTTTTCCGTTTATATGGATTGAAAAATGAATATTAAGTAAGGATTAAGTATTTTTGAATTTTTAAATTATGATCAAATTAATATTTAGGTCCTTGAAAATCCCTTAATATTTGAATAATTATCTATTTTTCAACTATATAAATGGAAAAAAAAATAAAAATTTAGATGGAAGGACTTCACAGTATAACGACAGCATTACTTAAGTCTTTTAAAATAATTACTCAAATGTTAAGGAATTTAAGTATTAATTTGATTATAATTTAGGAACCTAAAAATATTTAATCTTTATTATTATATCCTAACATTTTAGCATGAAATAAGATAAAAAATAAATTTTGAAAAAATAATTATTTCATCTCTAAGATTTTATAAAATTAAATAACTCATTTCCACAATTTTGTATATTACATATTTAGTCTTTAATATTTTATTTCGTTGCATTAAATGATCTTTCTGATTAATTCAAGTGAATTGTACCGTTAAATGCCTAATAAAAGCCTAAAATAACCTTTTGATAAGACAAATTAAAACCATTATATCTTCATCTCCATTTCTACAAATATGCAAACTAAATAAATAAATAAATGCATTTAAAAAGTCATTACAAATAAAAGCCCTTTTATTAGTTTCTTCCTCTTCAATGCTTGCTTTTTCTTTACTCTGAACCAAGCCTAAGGTGTTGTAATTTCCTTTCGAGATTTGAAGGCTCCAAGAAGGAGGTGTTTAATGAGTACTGTTTTGTCATTGATGATTGTTGCTTTATTTTGTGTTGGGTTTTATACTGCCAATGTGAGGAAGGATAGCTTTGAGGTATTTGACTGATGCAAGAAAATGGTGACGGTGACGGTGAATCGCAGATTATGGTGGAGACATTCATAAAGGATTTTTTTTGGTGGAGATAAGGTTTTGGGCATAGAGACTGAAATAAACTCTAAGACTAAGAGGGCCACCGTAGTTGTCAAGAAGTCTGGCTTACTGATGGAAAAATGCAAGAAATTGTCTATATTGTAAGATTTTAGGGAAGAATCACTGGATCTTGATACTGGAGACAGCAAGATTGATCATGATTTCATGTCCATTTGCAAGGTTTGTGTTCAAATTTTCCATCTCCTCTCAAAACTAGTATCGCATAGGATTGCAAAGTCTATTTGTTGGTAGCGGTGGCTGCAGCAGTGGGTGCGGCGGTGGCTGCGGTCCATTTGTGGTTCTTGGCAACGATAGGTGCAAAATGGTTTCTTGGATATGGATCATTCTGAATTTTATTGACAGTACCTTTTGTTATTTTAAAAAATTTCTCTCAATTACTTTTTAGTCTCGTTTAACAGAAAAATAATTGATTTTGAACGGAAGAAGCAGTTAAAGGTGATCGAATAAAATTTTAAAAGACTATATTAAATTTTGCAGAACATGAGTCACGAAATAACTATTTTCCCAAAAAAATAACTATTTTCCCATAAATTTTTACTATTACTCCACTCCAACATGCTTCTCCAACAAGAATCCTGTAGGAGAAATCAATAATTCAATAAATAAGCTTTACACGTGGCAACCTGTAAAAAGTGCCTTATCCATCCAAAGGAATACGAATAGCCATGCGCTTTACATCACCCAAGTAACCCAACGTCTAAAATGCACCAAACTTGGATAAATCTTTCGGTAGAATTACCATTTTACCCTTAAACTAATTGATTTGGCAGGCTACTGAAGCGAGTAGCTAATACAAAATCTAGAACGGCGAGTGGTAAAAGAAAAACACAAACTACAGCACAAATACAATTTCCAAAAGCGGGAACAACTTCCCCTATTTTGAATTTAAACTAACAAACCTTCAAATTCCCAACGGAGGACTAAATTACCTTCTTCACCTATTTGAGTTTAATAGTATATCCTGAACCGATGAGATAATCGAGTCTTAAAAAATAAACATGGATTTTCATTCTTTGAAGAGAAAGGAATTGCAGGCTCTCTGCAAGAAACATGGTTTACCTGCAAATAAAACTAACATTCAAATGGCGGATTCGTTGACTTTGAATCTAAAGGTTTGATCATTATTTCATATTCTATTTAAATTTTGTTTCTTTGTTTGTAATTTTTCTTATTATTGAGTAACTCAGTTGTTATTACTGTTTGTTCTGTTTGGTTGCTATGAAAATGGATTAGAGGGTAAGGAAAAATCGAGATTTATATTTTCCAATTCTTTATTACTTAAAATTATATTATCTTTTGCAGAATGATATAGTTAAAAAAAAATAAAAATTTTGTCCCACTTTTTTTTTATATATAATTTAAATGCTATTCAGATTTATTAATAGCAAGATATGCAATTTTCTAAATTGTACACAGGTAAACGATAAACCCATTTCTGAGGAAGATAGGGATCCTGTAAAGAACAAAAAGGAAGTCAGGTTTAGCACTGATAACGAAATACGCGAATATGAACCATCAGCGCACAGAATGGGAGGCAGGAGGACCAGGAGAACAAGCTTGTTTAATCTCAAGTTAAAGGAAATAGGAACAAGCAATCTTTCTAATAACGGTTCGGGAAAGAAGAGAGGCAGACCAAGTGAAAAAGTTGGAAATGATCGTCGAGTCACTCGGTCTCAAGCAAAGGTTAATAAGGAGATCTCTAATTCTTCGATTGAGAGTGAGCCTTTGAAGAGGATAGGGAGAAATGGCCTGAGGCAGAAATCTAAAGAGCCTCATAGTGTTACGAGATCAAAAAGAAATGTAGGCAACCATATAGATGCAGAATTTACTGGAGTTGAAGTTGTGGGTGAAATTACACGGTCTAAAAGGCAGTCTGCAAAGATTAATTGTGTAATTAGCGGTGAAAATGAAGTTATTGGCGTTATGGACGAATCTTCAAAGGGTTTAAGTAGAAATGGTTCAAGGCGTAAATCTGTTGCCTGCATTAATAATAAGGTGGGAAAAGATAGAGGAGAGGTGTTCATGGAGGACAGAAAGAGATTGAGAATTACAGATTTGGAAGTAGCTAATGAAGTTAAAGCTACTTTGGAAACTGGAGAAGATATTGAGAAGGCTTCTCTCCCTGCTGCTGGCCTACGGAGGTCCAGGCGCAAAACTGCAGTGTTGAATTCTTCTTGTGTCACTGTTGAAGAGAGGACAGGAGAAGTTGTTCTTGCTGGCAAAGTGAAGCAACTAAACACGGAAGTTTCAGGAAGTGAAGCCCGTTTGACTAATGAAGTTCAAAGGAGGTCTACTAGATGCAGTTCAGTAGCAATCACTAGTAAAATGAATGAAGTTGCTGGTAAACTTGGGCCGCGGAAAAGAAAATTTGAACTTGAAGCTATTCAGGAGACGGAAACGTCCATGGTTTTGGATAAAACATTAGTTGGACAACCTCCTAGACGATCTACACGATTTGCTGTTGTATCAGTTGAGAAGAAGCAAAAATCCTTATTAAATCTGCCAATTGTAATAAAAGAAACTACATTTAGTAAAACTTCACAAAGTGAAGATTCTGGATTGGTTATGACAGATGTCAAAAGCTTTGGGAAGAAAGGGGAAGCCAAAATCAAGTCCACTATAAAAAGTAATATTGCTCTGCAATCTGACACTGGGGAACAGATAGGTATTGTAACAGATTCTGAGCAAACTTTATTTGCAAATCCAATCAAGTTGGCAAGTGGTTCTACAGAAGAAACATCAACAGTTGCTAATAATAATCTGGTTGTTTATGAGAAGAACATTGTTTTGATGGATGACAGAGGAAAATCGATCTCAAATGATTGTATCGGTGGTCCAGATGATCAATCATCTCGACCTTTTGAGAGCAGTGCAAATTTAGTTGGTAATAATTCAGCTGAAATTAAATTTGCCGGAGTTAAAGAAAAAACTTGTGACTTAGTTTCGCCATTTGAAGGTTTCTTAAGTGCAAGTCCATCAGCTTTTGCAGGTAACAGAATTTCTATGAAAGGATGATTTTGAATGTCTTTAGTGTTTACTAACCATGTTCTTAATCTATAGGTGAAGGCTTCAATTCCTTAGAATCGGAGAAAGAGTCAGCAATAGACGAAATAACGAAGGGCAAGAATGGGCACGATGGAACCAACAGTATCATTAATCACTCAACTGAAGTTGATGGCGTCTCTATTCAAGGAGATGGAGTGCATGACCTAAATAGAACTGAACAGGACAATACAACGGAAGAAATTGCGCAGAAAATGGTTCATGATAATGGGAGTTCATTACCAGCAGTCAGAACAGATATTGTTACAAAGAGCACAAAAGATGTGTTCCTGGAAAGTGATGGTAATGTTTCTTCTGCTACAGTTGGAAGAATACATGGTCAAGGGGATGGAGTCGATGCTCTCAAAAAGGCTGATCACGATGATACAACAGATAAACTTCAGTATGAAGCGGTACCTTGTACTGTGAAAGCAAGCTTGTTTACTTCTGAGAACAGTGTTATCCAATTTGTTGAGGAAAAGGGAAATCCCAGTGATGCTGCTGAGCTACCAAGAACGAGTTTTGCAAATGAACATCAATATGGGAAAGCTACATATCAGTTTACCCCAGAAATGGAAGATACCAACGAAGATCAAAATTTATCTGCTAGTTGTGTTGATTTAAAATGTAAGGATCCATCAATAACTCCTCTTGTATGTTATTTGAATTGTTTAATGTTTTTTTTTTCCTTTGTCTTGTAACGGACCATTATTTTTAAAATGCTTGTTGTTACAGTTGTTGCAGCCCTTCATATTGGATGCACAATTCCAAAAGATAACTGTGAACATCAACAAGGTTTGTTCTGTAGTTACTACTTTTCAAGAATTGGATACTCTTTGGGTGGTTCTCTAATAATGTTTCAATGAACATAAATTTCTAAGATTTTCGAAAGGATTATCAAACAGTGTCTACAGCAAGAGAATCTAATATTTCCCTTCTGTAAGACTTCATACTAGAACTTGATGGGCTTTCATTCTAATTGTCATTAGGTTAGTTTTCATGCAATTTTTTTTTCTTTTTGGAGAACAGAAAACAATATTACCACAAGTTTTTTACTTTTTTTTACAACATTCTAAATCACTTATAACCATGCTGTAGGAAGATTTTTTTTTTCTCTCCTGCTTACTCGAAATCATATGTTACAACTTTGTAGATATTGCAGATGAGAATACAGGAATGCCTAATTCAAATTGTGAAGTTGAAAAGAATGTTTTGGAAGAAGCCCTAGTAGATCATTCACCTCAATTTAATCTAGAAGAAGTGCAAGATAGAAAAGAGAGCGTTACTGCAATAACAAAGAACTATAATGATGAGGTCTTCTGTCAACAAGGTGATTTTATGAACGCCGAATGTCAATTTGAAGGCAACGCAGTTCATGTTGACAGTCTCAGAGAGAAATACGTCATGGAGTCTAGCACAGGTGATTTTATAGATTTGAACGCGGATGTCAGAGCTGCAGATACAAGGGTAAATTTTGGAAGAACAGATGGCATTTTTGAAGTTAAGGACATCAACAGTGATGCTGAGCAGGAATATGAGAATATTTTTTTCTCATACCGTGGTTATCATCTTTCCTTTTCTCTCTGAAACATTTAATTTATGATGATCCTACAATGTGAATTTCTTTTTTACCTGAAACTGTCTAGAAGTAATTAGTATTGATCTTAGTCTTTTTCTTTTTTTATTAATTGAAGCAAGTTAATTTATTCTTTCCCTGTGAGAATTTAGTAGACACCTATTTGGTAATTACATTAGGATTGAGACAGACTGAAGGGAAAAATACTTTGAATAACTATCCAACAGGTTGCTAGACAACAACTTTTAAGCCGCAAGGGCATGGTAAGGAAAACAATTAGCTGGGAATGGAATGACTGTATTTCTGTTGGAATGTAATGATGTACATCCATATTATTTGTTATAAAACTCCTTGTTTCTTAATAGCGGATTCTGTTGGACTGTTTTGACAAGTATACAAATTTTACCTATTCTTTTTCTACTTCCTTTGAGTCATTTGATGCAAAATGGCATGAATTCCCCTAACTAATAATTGTATCTCTTGGATGGGCAGAAGTTACGGCCTTCAAGGTTCCATCTGAATCTGCCATGCTCACTAAGCGGGAGTCGAATTTGATACAAGGGAATGCAGAACAACAAGAGCCATTTGCAAAATCTGATGAGTATACCTCGGATGACAATTCAGTAAGCAAGGATTCCGACCAGATAACGCATGCAGAACAAGGTGTAGTTGAAAAATCTGAAGGAGAAAACTTAGGAGCCAAGGATTTTGGGCGTAATGTGCCAGTAGAAGAAGATATTACCAATATTAAGAAAGCTAGGAAAGTTGCTGAAATGAATTTTGTTGAGGTTTTCCGCTCTGTTACAGATGAACCCATGTTTGGGGATGGGTTTAATGAAGTATGTTCTGCCAAGCAACAGTTTGTTGATCTTCAGAATCATGGGGATAAGAGGGTTGATAATTCTGTCTCTGCTGCACGTGAAGGTATTTGTGAAGATGCTCCTAAAGTTAATGATAAGAAAAATGATGATTTAGACAAGTGCATTCCAAAACGTTCTCCTGATGACAATATTTCCTCTTCTGGTTTTCAAAGCATCAGCGAAAATGGTGCATATTCTGAAGATAAAGAAGTTTGCGCAGCAACCTGTGGAGATATTGGCAAACAAGAAAAAGTGCAAGTTAGAGAGGCTGCTTTGTCAGTTTTTTCAGGTGATGCATCACATGATTCCTATTGTGGGAAAACTGAAATTGCTTCAGGTGGTTTTTTTACACAGCAGAATACAAATGGATCTTATGGTAAGTGATCCCTCCCACTGTGGTGTTGCAAGAACGTGTTATTTTGAAGAGATTTATATCTAAGAAGTTTGGTTTGACTATGATAAAGAAAGCGTTTTGATCAGCTTAGCTTCTCACTACGTGAATTATTGAATAGTATTACAGTATGTGTTTACAATATCCTTGGTTTCTTAATTTGGATATAACTTTTTTCCTTGTGGGACATGCAGAAGAGGTCGAGGATCAAGTGATTGAGGATGGTGGAACTATAAATGGAGAAAATGGCAGGAATCAGATAGCTTGTGAGGATCTGCATGATCCTATAGATAGTTTGAGCCCAGGAAACAGTGTAGGAGTTCATCAGGAGGTCGCTAAGGAACAACTTAATGTGCATCAAGGCATCAGTTATAATGTTGCATATGCAGAAGGCAGAAAAGTTTACCCGGCAACCCCTGGAGAGATTGACGAACTAGAAGAGGTAGGAGCAGTTGGAGAAACTGCTTTATTAGTTTTTTCAGATGACACATCACATGAAACAGTAGGGTCCATACTATCAAGTTGCAGCAAGTGGGAAGGCAGCAGACCCACAAAAATTCTATTATTTGCTGATAACTATTGTGGTAAACTTGAATTTGCATCAGGTAGTTCTTTTACACAGAAGAATTCTCAAGCATTTCATGGTAAGTGATCCCAACACCTTGTCGTCTCTTTAAAGTAGTATATTGGCGGAGCTTTTTATACAAAATCTGTTTTGAATTCGATAGACTAGAAACTTGATATGAACTTAGCTTAACTACCTGAATTCTGAATTGGCTTTACAGTAGGCTAATATTTTTCTTACTTTGTTAACTTGAGATATCCTTTTTATGTGCAAAATTGATTAGAGTTTGAGGATCAAGAGCATAAAGAAATTTTATTAACAGAGAAAAGCGGAGCTCAGATAGCTTTTGAAGATCTAAAATATCCTGCGGATGGTTCAAGCCTTGGAAATAAAGCGAGAAATCATCAGGAGGCTGTGAAAGATCAACCTAATGTGCATCAAGATATTGAAGCGGCTTTAACGGATGATCATGATTCTGTAATTCTAAACAAACTCTTATGTGATAGTAAAAATACGATCCACTCTGCAGAGGGTGGGGAAGCGCATTGTTTGAACGAGCTTGAAGATGAACTTCCATCTGTTACTGATTCTAAGAAGGCTGCCAATTTTGAAAACCCTGATGCAATTTCTCCATTCAAAAATGAGCCTGTTGTTGATTCCAAGACTATTCCTGCAGTTAGAGCTTCTTCTTATAATGGTAGGTACTTAATGCATGAAGTAAAGGTCAATAAAAGATCAATGATATTACGACTTGATTATGCAATTTTTAAAAATTTTGCTATCCAAACTACCAGAAAATGAAGCCTTGGAGCTGAATTTGTTTTTCGGGATGGGAGAAGAATATGATATTGAAAAACCAAGTGAACAGGCATCACAAGTCAATTTGACAAGTGAGGAAGCCAGAGAGTCACCAGAAAATATAATGATTATCGAATCACCTGCTAAACAAGTTGCTGAAGACCAACATGGTGAATCTGAACATCAAATAGAAGGCCATTACCTTCCAAATTCAGATGAGGCTAATTTTGACAAAGCTAAAGAGCCGCAGATTCAGGCTAGTATGTCTTTCGTTTTTTATGACATGCAAGATTTTATTTTTTCTGGGTTACAAGAAAATAGATCTGACAAGACCAAGTCAAATGCCAATTTCATTTTTGAAAATGAGGGAGAAGCAACAGAGTCGACAGATGCTTTGCCAACGGCAGTGGATCAATCTTCTGGGGTTTGTCAAGGTACAACCCTTTTCATCTGAAGTTTGTGTTATCTTTGTTTGTCCTTGGATTTAGGCACAAGAAAATATTCACATAGAAATTATTTGTAATACCTGCTTTCAATTTGATAGACAGAATCACAGAAAATATGATAAAATTAACTTAGCTTCACTCTACCAGAGTTCTTAATTGGCATATATGAATAACTTTTCTTGTAGATAAACATTTTAAGTGTGCAATGCAGAAGAGCTTGAAGATCAAATGTTGAAGGATCAAGAAATTATAGCAGGAGAAAATGATGGGGCTCAGATAGCTTTTGAGGATCTAAATGATCCTACAGATGTTCGAAGCCTAGATAACAATGCAAGAAATCACCAGGAGGCTGCTAAAGAGCAACTTAACGTCTGTCAAGATAGTAGAGCAGATTTAATGGATGTTCATGATTGTTTAACTCTGAGAAAACTATTTCTCAACTTTGAAGACCTAAACGCTATTCCCACCAAAAATGAGGCAGTAGTTGACTGCAAGATTATATCTGCTTCTAGTGGTTCTCCCTTAAATGGTATGTACATAATGCCTGAAGTAAAGGAGTCCAGTATAGAACTTTTGATGTTATTAAAG
The DNA here is from genome assembly GCA_948099535.1 of Jatropha multifida. Classification (NCBI taxonomy): domain Eukaryota; kingdom Viridiplantae; phylum Streptophyta; class Magnoliopsida; order Malpighiales; family Euphorbiaceae; genus Jatropha; species Jatropha multifida. The sequence continues at coordinate 14,326 of CANUEX010009163.1, forward strand.
CTTGGTTTGCAGTCCCTAACAATTTTTCCTCTATTCAAATATCAGAAAATGAAGCCTTTGAAAATGAGGGAAAGCCAAGTGAGCAGGCACCACAAGTCAATTTGATAAGTAAGGATGCTGGAGAGTTGCCAGGAAATGCAATCTTCATTGAATCCTCTCCTACACAAGTCATTGAAGATAAACAAACTGAACCTGAGTATCTAATGGAAGTCAGTGACCTTGCAGAGGACAATTTTGAACAAGACAAAGATTTACAAGAAAATGAACCTGTAGAGGTCGAGGAAAATGCTTTTCATGATACTGCTCTATTTGAGCAAACACTGGACTGCGATCCAAGCAATTTAAAAGATCTGATTGCTAACCTTATTGGTGAAAGAGAGGAAGAAATGAAGTTAATAAAGGATGTCCCAGAAATAGGTGAAACGAAAGTGGATCATCAATCTGTAGTGCTATCTTCTGGGGTTGGTCAAGGTAAATACTTGTTACCAAAACATTTTGTTTTCTTTTGTTTGTAGTTTGCACTTGTTCCTTAACATCTTATGAATTTTCTGTCAGACTTCACTGCTGGAGGTGGTAAAAGCTGCCAAGGCAAGTTTCAATCAGCTAAAAGGCAAGTCCATTGAGGAACGTGACTGGCTTTATTCAAGGAACATCCCAAAAGGTTTTTGACTCGTGTGCTATTAATGAGAATGCACTGAGCATGAAGAAGGTCCAAGTTGGTAGTCTGACAGCCCCTAAGACCTTGATAAAGAGGCGTCCTCTGGAGGATATTAGCAAGAAATAGAAATTATCTGTTCTTGCTCGTCGGGATATTATTTGCTCTGAGTTTTTCTTTTTTTGTCTTAATATCAGCATATCTCATGCATTATTTGTAAAGAAAGGAACATATTTTTTTAGTTGCTCAGAAACTAATGTGAATGAAACCATAGGACACTGAAGATAAGCTTTTTATTTATCCATATAGCATTTGATTTGTCCAAAGTTAAATTCTTGTTTGAAGTTCCAATGCCTTTTGGAAGAATAAAGTGTTTTAAGTTTAAGCAACCAGTGTGTGTGATATTTCTTGTTGCACGTGGAGAGTTAAAGGGTTTTAAAGTTATGATTCTTCTTGAGATTTATTTATAGAAGCAATTGTTCATGCACGTGGCAATCGCAGAACATAAATTTGGATAAATATAAAACTCAGTCATTTTCTGAGGATAGATAGTTCCAAGAAAAGAAGCAATTTTGTATTTGATCCCCCTTGAGAAGGAGATATGATATATAATTTATGTGAAAGCTTGTTCTCTGAAATTACAGACAGATCTAATAGCCAACAACCAGGAAATCCACACGTATCAAAAGAATGAATATAAAATAGGCAAAACAGGTGACTATATGTCTATGCCCTTTATATCTACACCGCCCCCCACCCTAATTTTCCTCGAGAGCTTATTGAAGAAGAATCATACTGTTTTAAAGGATGCCTTTCAACTATCATGAAAAATATAGCTTTCTTATGCATGCCTAAAATGACTTTTCTACATTTAAACTCAAAATCTAACCTTCTATATGTCATGTACCTTAGTCACAATTTAGCCCACAAATTTCTAACACAATACCATCTTTCGACAAAAATGGGTTGACTCGAACCCACAGAAGTGAGAATATGGAAGCTAGAAGTATTGACCAGACGACAACAATGGTAGGAACCCGGTCTTGTTTCCCCATCAGTCCTTTGAGGAATGGATAAAGATGGGCAATGACCCAGACAGCAAAGAATAACCTACCAAAGAGTGGACCCCATGAATCATAACCGTTGCCAATGGCATCTCCAACTCCAACCATGATGCCGATTATGTTTATGATAAGCAAGGTCATAGGAGGGATCAACAGGGATGTCCATTTAAACATGTAGAGCTCGGAAAATTCCCCGTCATCTGCTGCTTTAGAAGTAACTGTAAAGTTAGTGTTAACACCTGCCAAGACCTTAAGCAGACCTTGGAAAAGAGCAAATAGATGGGATGAGGTTCCACCAATCACCCAAAACTGCTCATTTCTCCACCAGTCATGTATGCCAACACCTCCCCATTGCATTTCAAGGATGCCAGTTGCAGCTATGGAAATGAAGAGGGCTATGAAAATGAGACCTGCATAGTTACTTATCTGCAATCACATGTAGACAATATTTGTGGGTAAATCTTGCAACTTACTGAAATTAAGCTTATGTATGAAAGGGAATACCTCGGGGACAATGAATTTCCCTGTAACAAGGCAAACAGCTGGCAAGGTACAGTAGACAAGCAAGGGAATTGACGTCAATGGGTACACAACTGAGTTTATGTATGAAAAGCGCTCAAGCGGTTTCAATCCACTCCCATATCCATACCATATTGGACAATGCCTACTCAACAAAATTTCGACAGACCCTAGTGCCCATCGGAGAACCTGGTGTAGACGATCCGAAAGGTTTATTGGAGCTGATCCCTTAAATGCAGGTCTGTCCGGTATGCAATATACAGATCGCCAACCATGGCAATGCATCTTGAAGCCTGTCAATATATCCTCAGTGACAGAACCATAGATCCACCCGACCTAGAACATAATTAAAATTTATACAAGAGCTATAAAGAAAGCCTTGGGAAACAGAACATTGAGTTTGGAATATGGACTTTCGCATATATGTACCTCTTTTCCCCATTCAGTTTTGTCTTCATATCCACAGCTAATGACATGAATAGCCTCTTTCAAAAGAGATGCAGAAGTTGCTTCTTTTGGAATACCACCATCTTCCATGAGAGTTGATGCTATGAAAACTGGTGACTGTCCAAATTTTTTCTCAAATTTTACTTGGGACATTAGCTCTGATTTGTCATTATCTATTCCTGCATTGAAAATGCAATTAATATATAAACATACAACAAAGATAAGTAAAACCATAGAGAAAAAAAAGAGCACCAATTAAAATTGCTAAATGTAGTTAATTCAGTTGAGAAAATTTAAGATCGAATTAAGAGGTGCCAAAGTGTGTAGGAAAGCTCATTTGTTATATAGAGGTGTCAACTTCATCAGCAAGCTAAAAGATACCCTTACCTTCAATACCTTCCTCGATATTTTCTAATGCATATATCTGCTTGTTAGCCTCCTTGTTCTTCGTCTTTTTCTCATTTGATTTTGCTTTCTTATTTTTCTTCTTTCTAGATTTGCAGCAGCAGCAACAACACCATCTTGGCCAGCAATTACATGTCTTCCCTGGTGGCTTCTTTTTGATGGGCGCATCATACCCATAAAGTGCCTGCCTCCTGAAGACACATCCAGTACCAACATATATAGGACCTTGGATCCCATCCAATCCTTTCATATTGATCTGCAATTATAAAAAAATCAGCCTCCTCAAGACAATAAAAAAGGTATATTTGTGTTTATCATACAGCAGTATTGAGATAGTTACATACATCAAAGAATACAACATTCCGATTGGAGTATCTATCATGACGGTCAATCCCATCAAATCTTTGAGGAAATTGTACATAACATACTTTCTTTCCAGATGTTGGATCCATCATAAAGCACATGGCTTCACGAAGTGCCTTACTGTTGTTTATATAGTGATCACAATCAACATTCAGAAGGTATGAAGCATTTGTTATGATTGCAGATACCCTCACCTTCATTAACCAGCCAAAACAAAACAGTTAGATATGGGAAAACATTGATAAACTGGCTGAATAAGTTAGAGAGGGAGGAAGCTCTACCAAAGCATTCATTGCCCCAGCCTTCTTGTGGTGATCAAATCCTGGTCTCTTCTCACGAGACACATAAACTAGACGAGGCAATTCATTTCCTTCAAGATCATGAACACCGCTACGACCCAAGAAAACCTGAAGAGAAATAATGAGTTTTAGATCACTAAAATTTTCATCATCTTAGTATAAGGTTGAGCCAGATGCATAACTTGTAACACGTATGATACTCACAAATACATTCAAATAACGTTTCTACCTGAATCATTCCAGGATGATCCCTGATATTATTCCCTGGCCAAGGAGTCCCATCCTGCATTGTCCAACCATCCTCAGGAACCTTCTGTGCCATGGCAACCAATCCATTTATTCGAACTTTAAACTCTTCATATTCTCTCTGCACCAACACGTGGAACCAATGAAAAAAAAAAAAATCATTATTTGGAGACAACCAAAAATGCTTATATCCAGCAGAGTAATTTAACTTTTGTACAAACTCTAAAGGGAAAATCCAAAAACCTTCATGGCTCGGCGTTCCCTAATGAATGTTGGATCAACTTTATCTTTCAAATAGTCAACGTTCTGGGCAAAGTACCATTCTGGGGCCCTGGGTTCAATTTTGAACTTCTTGCAGAAAGGGACCCACTTTCTTGCAAATTCAGATGTTTCTGAGAGTGCTTCGAAGGTAAGCATGGCAGCACCATCATCTGAGACATAGCACGCAACTTTGTCCACTGGATAATCTACAGAAAGAATGGACAGAACTGTGTTTGCAGTAATGAGTGGAGGTTCTTTCAAAGGATCGACAGTACTAACAAATATGTCTATAGCAGCCAACTCAGATGGTTTCCCCTCTTTCTCATACCTGTTAACAAAACTCAAACATTAAAATGTGAAATTGCCAACGCATGCTACCATGAGAGAAAAAAGAATGTCTACCTCAATGATAATCGATCAAGATATGTTTCACGCTTAATGGGATACCATTTAGGGAACTGATCAAATATCCAAGATATGGCAAACCATATTTCACAAATTATCGAAGTTAACCACAATCCATAAGCATCATTGACTGGATGGAGAATTCTGTAGTGAAAGAAGAGGCCAAGAATTGCAAGCCGGAGAATAACTATCATTCTGTAAGGATTTATCTTGCTTGATGAGATTGGTAACTTCCTTGACAGAGGCTGCCTCCCTTCATCCATCCTACCAAAGCATATAAATAACTTAATTTCTACAAAATAGACTATAGCAGAATGAATTCAAACAAAAAAAAACACAATAAAGAGATTGGATCTTTGCTTCGTACACCAGTTTAAGCAATGAAATTGCAGAATACTGCCACTTACAACAAAAACCAACCCGTAATCACAAACAAGTTGGGATCAACTATATGAACTTTGGTTTCTATCGTGATCTATTTATAATTAAGTCCACACTTATGTGAAGAATTAGGTAATGTCTAGAATCCTGCCACTTATGATAGGTAAACATTTTGCCATGTGCAAGAATTTAATCTAATAAATACTGGGCACATATGCTAAAGACATGCCTAATTGCACTCTTTTGATGCCTACAATGTCTTGCTTAACAAATGCACTCAAGTATGCAGTATGCCTGCATAGTGCATGCTATTATGAGATACTAAATATCTTCATTTTGTCAGTTACATTACAGCTTTATTCCTAAGACATAGTTGTGAACAGCCTGCAGTCATATCCAAATGTTTTTACGATCTGATAGGTTTCATTTGCAGCCCCACATCCATGGTGAAACCTGGTACTTATAGCATTGTGCCAATACAACACATTTACATGCATGGAGTTCAAGCTATTTGAAAAAGATATTAAGTTAATTAATTGCAATAAATTAGATACAACTCAGCCAATTCAATGAGAAGGCTGAGAAAATGACTTACATTGGCAAATCAGGATCATCCATTTCATCTCCACCATCCTTTCCACCTTGATGCTTAACCACCTGAAGTTTTTCATTCTGCTTTTTCTTCCACTCCTCCATTCGCTCCTTCCATGCAATGGTCCCATACCCATACACTGCCAAGTCTTTCTTAGGATCCATTGCCCTTGGTGGTACTGCAGCATCACACAAAGTGAGCAAAACTAAGCAAGCGAATAACAAATCTAAAAAGCAATCAGAATCAAATGAATTTCAGAAATATTAGACTTACAAGACATTGGTGAATCAGGAAATGGCATTGGGTGAATCCGTTTCCCACGAAATGGTGGTATAATAAGGGCATGCTTATCAGAAGAAATACCAACATCCTACACCAAAAGAGTCACAATACCACCAATTCCAAGAATAGAGTACCAATGAAAAATTAAAATATGAGTTATAAATAATAATTACATTAAAAGACCCAAAAAAAAAAGAAGAAAACTTCCATAAAACACAATTCACCTCTTCACGATAAGTGAGAAGAGGAATCCCAGGTGCTGCAGAAACAGAATCCGACTCAGATGGTGTTCCAAACTCTGAAACATTTGCATATGTACTCCTGCCGATGTTAAGGTGAGCAGAGAGCATAGCCTCAGCAATATGTTGAGGGTCTGTTCTGTCATGAGCAGAAATATCAAACTCATTCTCCAAATCATCTATATCTTCCTCTTCTTCGTCCCCTTCAACTCTAGGGCTCCCTGCAATAACTCAGGTTTATAGTAACCATAACCACTAAAATGCTACGAGGGGTGGCAAGAAACAAAATGAACAACAGAACAAACAAGCGAAAGACTAACCTTTAATTCGCTTATATCTGGTTTTGCATTGAGGACAGGCTTGGTTTCCCTCTCTTCTTTCATACTCGTAGCAATGTCTACAAACAGGGAATGCACATTCATTACAAGCAACAAAAGGCTCCCCATCTACTGTAGCCTCTATCTCATCCCCGCAGATCTGGCAAATTTGCCCACTCAGTTCTTCAACAGAAGTCACCTGCAATTGGATAACACCATGTCAACATAAACTCAATAAGATTGTAGAGCATCAAACCAAAAGTCACAAAAGCGAATTTTAACTATTCATTTCACTCAAGGATTTGTAATCAGACTTTTCATGCAGAACCAAGTTGTATTGACTGGCTCTGAAATCTAGAAACTAAAGAGTAAGAAAAAACAGTAACTAATTGATGATGAAAAATTTCGAGAAAAAATACATTAGCACATGGATAAACAAAAGAAAATGCATATTTTGCACAAATACAATGGTTTAAACCACTAATTTTGCGTCAACAGTAAACTTAAAAAGTATCGAAAGAGGCATTGGATTAAAAGGACAAGGGGAGCCATCACAAAACAATAGCTATAGCTTTGAAACCAACTTGAAACATGGAACTTCATACAAAATCAACTGTTACCGCGTAAATAATTTCAAAATTTCAAACCGTAGGAATGGGTTAAAGAAATACTTTAAAAGGCTGAAAAACCAACACATTTCTGATCTCTGAAGCTAAAACTCTTCAAAATCCACAAAACACTAAACAGCAGCAGATATCTGAAGAGCACTTACTCTTGAAATCTCATCAGCATTGATGAGAACAAACTCGTTTCTGTTGTGAGAACCTGCAATGAGTCTCCCTTTCACTTCCATGAAGCCAAAAATAGAAACCTTTGAAACTCAACTCAGTAGTTCACTGTATCAAACCCTTTTCTTCATTCATTACTCAAAACCCACAAAGCACACAGCTCTCTCTACCTCTCTCCCTCCCTTGCTCTCTTTCGGAGCTTTAGCCCACTCTTTTAGGCTGCCGTTCCAAGAAACACCAAACAACCTCACATATAGTATTAATGACAGAGAGAGAGAGAGGAGAGAGAAAGAAATAGAAAAGGAATTTTAAAATGCCAAGAAACAATAAAATAATAGAGAAAATGAAAAATTGGACAAAACTATTTTATTAAAAAAAGAACAATGACAATAATTATAATAATAAAGACAGTGTCTTTGTTAGCGTTTGTTGGTGAATGATTCCTTTCTTCAAAGACCCAGCTTTCGACTAGATGGGTTCTCTGTGTTAACCTTATTGGTATTGATCTGTGACACCGTTTTGTTCATTTCTTGGAATATAAAATTACAGAGTCAGAAAGAAAATTCTTAAAGAGAGAAAGAGAAAGTCTTTTTATTTATTCTTTTTTTTGTTATTTGAAAAAATAAAAGAGAAAGAGAAGAATCTAACAAAATGCAATTCAACACAGAAGGAGACGAGATAGAGACGGGGACAAGAGAAGAGATCAGGACCGAGGAATTACCTCACTGTATCTATATGCACATACTGTATAAATACTCGACATGAATTAAATAAAGAAATGGAAATGATATTTGATGGGGACCGAGGATTTCAATTTTATAATGGCGAGGACAGAGCTGCCGGTGGTGGGACTAAAGGGTGGTACTCCATTGAAGCTGCTACTGGTGTTTTGGTGATTGATGGGTAATTTTGTAATTTGGGATTACTGGTCAACTGTATTGTGAGTAGTCAAAGGAGAGATAGTAGTTCTTTTTAAGAGTGAAAAGAGAAAGCGTTTGTTTTCACTTTTCAAGAGTTTCATTACATCAGAACGAAAGTGCCACGTGTGGCTCGTGAAAATGGTGTTTTCTGGTACGAAATAGTTATAAAAAATTATATTGTTATATAGTACTTCTGTTCCATACTTTTACCTTTGTGAATCTCTATTTTATAATATTTATTCCATTTGAAAAGATAAATTATTTTAAAATATTTATTATATTCATAATTTTAAAAAGTAATAAATATTTTTTTATATTTATCTTTTATATAGGATAATAATTACTACTTCAATTTAATTATTTTATTAAATAATTAATATTAAATAAAAAAATATATCTAATAATTTATTATAATTTAAATAAATTTAATAATTTAAAAAAAATGTGAAAAATAATATGGAATAGAAATAATATTTAGTTTACTTTTTAAAATTAATGGTAAAATAGATATAAAAATCTTTAATTTACTAAAACTTTATACGACAAAAATATAAATTTATAAATATATAATTTTAAAAGAGATTTATTTAGACCTTAAGAAAGAGAGATTTTTTATTAATGAGATATAGTATTGTAATTTCTCACGTTCTTTTTATGAGAATTGAGATTTTCGGGTTTGAGTACTTCACGGATAAAATTGAAGATATGAAAATTTGAAACGTAAGGAATTTTAAAAAAGTCATATTTATTCATTACATATGGTCTAATTAATTTTCTCACATTATTTATATAAAAAGTCTCAAATTCTGAGATAAAAAATGAACACTTTTAATACTTAGAATATCAATCTTGACAGTCATGTTTTTCATTTAAATTTCTATTGTATTGCAATAAATAGAAATTATGTAATTTCTTGCTCAAATGATTTCATATGCGACCAAAATAGCCTTATGTTGTGCGAAACGTTTCTTGACTATTCTTTGTTTTTGCATCTGTATACGTTTTAATGCTTTGTAACAGAAGAGGAAAGCAAATTGAATGCTTGCTATGAAAACCTAACTCACTCACTTTATTGACAAAAAGTAATTGCAACAAAATATATTACATTGCTATTCCTAAAAATGACAAAATAATAAACAACAGAAAGCTCTTCTTTTCATATTTCTCTATGTGTTATGTGTATACCTTGGCGTGGAAGTAAAGTATTGTATTGGTGCACATGACATGGGTATTTTTATTTTACATATAATATGTCAATGAGGGTTCAAGGTTTAGTTTAGTGTAATTGGTAGTTATTACTTAATACTCAAGGATGTTAAGGTTATGCATACAAGGAATGCACCTTTGCTTTTAGCTTTCTACATAGAAACTGTTGTCTTTTTCTTTTTATTTTACAAAGGAAAAAAAAAGTAATAAATCTATATATGAGTATTTTACTTAATATAAGTCATTCGAGTATTTTAAGAGTAATAAATTATATTTTTCCAATGTTGCATTTATTTCTCTTCGATATAATAACTACCTTCACAAATAAATTTTAATTTTAAGGTGATAATTCCATCAAATTACTCTTTATTTTATTATAATTTAGAAGAATTAATTATTTTCTTAATCCGGTGAAAAATTTTAAACGACTTATATTTTTTGATAGAGACAATATTTTCTCACAGAAAGATGAATTATTCTTGTTAATGAAATTTTAATGTAATTTTAGTACACTCAATATGATGAGGTTTTTAACACTTAATTGAGATTCAACATTGAGGATAAGAATGGTTTATTCATTGAATCAGTGATTTAGGGAAGGAAAATGGAATTACGACTTAAAAACTTTAAAATTGTGGTTTTGAATTGATCTCCGGTTTTATTTATGATTCAAATCGATTTTGATTTCAATTCCAATTCGACCTCTTTTTAATTAAAATAAAGGAAAAAGAAAAGAGGCCACCAACCTTTTTGATTGTTGGGGTTAGTATTTTTTTTTCATTTTTAAATTTAGATCACCAAAATCAACAATATTATCAGTTATTTGCTTTTGTTCTCTTCTCTTTTTTCTAGTAATTGCTTCTATAATTTTCTTTTTGAAAGGTTTGCTTTTGGAATTTTTTTAACCACCCAAAAAAGGAAAGAAAAAGACTTTGCATAAGCTCCATTTAGCCAAGTTTAATGGATTTTTACAGTGAAAATGAAAAACAAGCCTCTTTGATTTCTTTATTTCAAAGCAGACTTTATGTTTTAAACTCATAAATTATATCCATTTGATATACAATAAATAAATAAAGAATTTTGCTAAATGCCAATTAGGTGATCGTCTGGTTAATTTTTTCACTTATACAAAGAATGTGAGATCTTGAGTTAAAGTTCTTTCGATCATAGTACAGTTGTTTTAACCAATTCGGTGAGCTATGGAAAGGGTCACCCTCTGTTGTTGTATAGCTCATTGTATTATTTTAGCCCATAAAAATTTTTAATAAATTAAATAATTTTTCCGATAAATATATATCGTATATTTAAGGTGACCAATTTTCCTCCTAAAAAAAAAATATTTGAGTAAGACAATTAAGTTCTTCACTTGAGCTTTCGTATTGTAAATGATTAATTTGTAATTGACATTTCTTCTTCCATAGATTTAGATCTATCTATAATATATATTTATAAATAAAACGTGCATTAGTATTTCAAGTACTATAAATTTAAGTTGCAACTAAAATTTGAATATTGACAAGTTGATGTTGCAACTAACTTATTTTTAAAATAATCATAGTTGGATTAGTGAATGGATATGTGTATTTATGTTTTTTAAATTAAAGTATTAAAAAATAATTTTTAAATTTCGTACATATTTAAAAAAATAAATTATTAAATAATTGACAAATAAAAGAGATTTGTTCGCAAATCATTTTTGTAAAAAAATAAAAAAAATTATCTAATATGTATTAGATCCGTTTCATAATATTTATCACATTTAAGAAAAAAATTTTAATTTTATTAATTTAGTCCATAAATAGAATTATAGATGCAATCTAAATAAGTTTTTTCGATTATTTATATAGGAAAAAAAAAGTGTCGGTAGCCATAAATTTCACGTGAAGAAGAATAAAGCCAATAGACTTAATCTCAAATCTTATCATCGATTATGATAAAGAAAGTGATTGGGCAACTAATGATTGTTATGTTTGTTTCTATTCGCTTTTGTCATTTGTATTCTATGTATGAATAATAGATCCCAAAAGAGTGGCTGTGATTTATTTATTTATTTTATAAATCATGTAATTTAAGAACCTTTTGCAATTTCACACACATATATATGTTCAAGCATATTATGATATTAGTGGGAGACTCCAAAGAAATTTTTTTAAAAAAAAATATTAAAAATAGATGTGTGTACGTGAATGCTTCACATGCTGATATTTATATATTTCTTTCTTTTTTTCTTTTTATTTCCATTTAAAAGATTTTGCCATTGCAAGCGGATCGTCTCTAGATGCTTTACTAATAAAAAATTTAAAATAAAAAATATATTAAATGGACGGAAATAGGAAAGAATCAATAAATGAATGTTCTTCCTTTACTTTTATCATATAAAATTTTTGGTGATGATATATAGAATTATAATGTTATATAAAACTCTTAAATTTTGATAGTCACATAAAATTTAATTATTAATTTTATTATTATATAAATATTGGTATTAATTATCATTCAATTACCATAATTATAATTATTATAATGTTATAAGCAATCTTTTTTAATTAAAATTATATAATATTAGTCTTAATTGTCATTCAATTATCATATTAATATGTATTATATAGAATTATTATAATATTATAACATATTTTTTAATTAAAAATTATCATAATTATAACATTGGCCTTAATTTTGATGTTTTTTTAAAGAGAATTTTGATATTGATTATCACATTAATATGTATTATAATTTATCTTTTAAATTAATATTATTATCATACCGACATTGAATATCATAATCAACTATAGTTATTATCATTTATTATTATGAATGAAAAGTCTATATTTAAAAGAAAGATAGAGAAAGTTAATAATGAAAATATTTATTAATAAAATAAATATTAACATTGCGGAGCATTTTAAATAGTCATAGTTAGAATTAAATTTAAGGGAAATCAATGAAAAGTAAAAAATGAAATATTCGCAAACCAAAATATAGCCTAATGATAACGTATTTATAACCTGATAATATATTCAAGTTCAAATCTCATTTCTTTGGTATTTATAATAATAATAATAATAATAATAATCAAGTTTCAATATATATATATATATATATATATGAGTAGGTAGGTACAGTCACCATCCTAAGAAGTCAGCACATATTTTTGTCTCGGTTGAAATTAAACTTTCTAACCCGTTTAGAATTCTAATATAATAGAAAAATTAATTTCATGTCTTACTTAATAGATTTATAGTTTCAACTATATTAATTAATATAATACGTTATACACAGACAACAGCTCACTATTAATTATAAAATCCAGATTCATAATTCGGTTAAATAAATTAATAACCCAATTAAGTTAATTTAAAAAAAAGTTAATTAGGAATTATATGTTGCGTTGAGATTTCATTTTCACTCTCGGGTTTGTCAAGTTCCTAGTAGACTGCCATTAATAGCGACACGTATGGTATGAAAACAGCCTTACGTGCATATCAACTGATTGGATATCTCAACAACAAATGCATTGCACCGACAGTTTCCTCATCCTTCTGCTTCTTCGCAATTATGTGCGTTTTAGGAGAAGATTAAATTAATTTCTTTCTTTCTTTTTAAGCAGTATATCCAAAAATTTTATATTGGTGATATTCGAAATAGTAAAATTAGGCATGTCAATGAATCAGGTACGAGTAGATTTATGTATTTATGTTGTATTGGGATAGGACGGAGTGAGTTCAAGTTAAATTTTACGAAGAAAATCAAGAAATATAAAACATATAGGCTTAGTTCAAAAAAAAATGGAGTTGATCGAACTTAATTTTTAATAATATATATCCATTAATGCTCATGATAGGTAAGCACATTGTTTGCAATTATAGTCTCTCTCTTTCGATTATTTATATTATTACTATCACATTTTTTATAAAAATCATTAAATTTATCTAAATTATAATGAATTATTAAGTAAATTGATTATATTATCTTTCATTTAATATTAATTCTCTAATAAAACTATTAAATTGAAGTACTAATTATTGATCATATACAAAGAATAAACTTGAAAAAAAAACATTTATTACTTCTTGAAACTACAAATGTGACAAATATTTTGAAACAATCTATTTTTTAAAATGTGACAAGTATTATGAAACAAAGGTAATATAATATTTGAATGTGGCTTTTAATCATAATTAGTTTAATTATTTTCCTTTGAGCTCATCAAATCATAGCTTAATGGTAAGTATATATGTAAGGTGAACAAAATTACTGAACTGAAAATCGAAACGGCTCATTTCAGTTCAGTTTGATTTGATGTTAAAGAGAGGTTCGGTTGATCGGTTCATTCAATTTGAATGGAATTATTGCTCGGTTCAATTCGATTACACAAATATTCGACAGTTGGATTTAACATCGAACTGAAATGGTAAAATCGATAAAAAATAGACCGGATTGATTGGTTTGATTTGGTTTATATATAAATTTCAGTCATGTTCAGTTATTATAAAAAAACTTCGATTAACATTTTGTAACTTCGATTCGGTTCAGTTTGAATCGAACCGACCATTTGCTTAGCGCGATATATGTAGCTTGGCACAAGATCCAAGTTTTGAATTCCCTGCCCCTGATCTTCAAAAAAGAAAATTCCTTTTGAGAATTGAGTTTTCTATTAAAAATATGGAAAAAAAAAAAGATTATACTAGGATTAGAGTACTTTTTAGGAGAAAAGGATAGCAATAATTAACTTTTAGTATATTCTAAGGTTTTTTTTTTCTTTTTTTCTTTTTACTTTTTCTGATATTCAATAATGAGTCTCATAATAATCATATTGAAGTCATCTACAAAATTACGAGTTATAAATACCTTCTAATGAAAATTAGACCCCTTATTAAAGCTAAACTAATGAAAAATTATAATTTTTTTTACTATCATATAACTATAAATATTTTATATATATATAAAATTTATTAAGGAGAAATAAATAACAAGATTTGACTCTTTTCTTCTCCCACAGACAGTCACCGGCGGTCACTCCTTTCTCTTTTCCTTTTATATAATCCTTAGATTTATATCTTTTGATATATATATATAAATTTTTATTGTTTGGATTTATTGTTGTCTATATTTTAAGATTTTATTCTGATATCTAATTCTAAGTTATTGTTATCATTATGACGATTTTATTTAGAGTATTTTATTTTTGAACAGTTATACATAAAGAAGTGATTATCTCCTCTCTAATAGAAGAAAGAAATTTGGAGATAATTTTACAGAACTTGTAGAGAGACTACGGAGTCGAACAATAGTCATGAATAATCACTGGAGCAAGCAATCACCTATGACACAAACTATGTTGCACGAAAACTTTTTTTAGTTGTCTTTTTTGCATTTCAAAAACTTTTTCTACACAAAAACGCTTGAAAATATTTTGGGACCATATCTCCTAATAAAGAGAGATGAAATTTTCCAAAAAAAAGAAAAGAAAATTAAATTTGAACTTGTAGCATGCCATTTTAATTTCTAAGAGTTTCACCATTGAACTAGGCAATATCCCTTATATGTGGCTGTTGTTTGTCTTCAAACTTCACCATCGAAAGGGACACAGTATCCTTTTCTTGAGAATAAAATCCTTTGCAATGGAACACATTTTAATTTTTTTTTAAATTGGGGCAATGAAACACTTCATATGAAAGAAAAGAAGGAAAGAAAAAGCAATGAAAAGAATCAATAATTGTGAAGAATTGGACCATACATAGCATTAGACAATTAGATTTCTTTTGTGCAACTCAACCCTATACTTGTCCAAATTGTCCTTTTGATACCTCTTCTTCTTCTTCTTCTTTTTGAGACTTTTGATCAGCTGACCAAAGTTGCAAGTAGGGTAGTTTCCACTTCAAGGGAAGCAGTCCCCTCCCTTGGAGCATGTCAAAAAAGGCCATCTAATTGGGTGCCCATGACCCTTTTTTATGATGGCAAATTGGCAATGCACTCACTTTTATTTATTGTTTCTATTTTGGCTAGGTACCAGTGGGACTGAAAAAGCATCTTCTTTTAAGCATTTCCCTTTTAGATAATGTAATTTTTCTTTTTCAATCAATATTAGCATTTTGGAAAGCTAATTAAAATTGCATTCCCCTACTTTGATTTCTCTTTTAAAGGTAGAAGATCATGTCCATTTGACCATTTGGGCATATTCTTTGTTCATACTTTTTTATTGCACATGAGAAAAATTCATAAAAGGAAAAACAATTATCAAAATAGGGTTTAATTAGAGAGATCCATAAGAGCAAATAAAAACTTAACTAGATTCAGTTCATAGCCTCACTTATGAATCAGATCAATGAAATTAAGAATTTTTATTGAAACGAGCGTATTTCTTACCATACACTTGAAAAAAAAAGCAGATAAAGTTAGAACAGTTTTTAAAAAATCTTTAATTTCATTGATTTGATCCATAAATGAACCCATGAACCAAACTAAACAAGGTTTTTTCAACATTTAAAATGTATTAGAAGAATCATGAAGACACTAATTAAATTGCTAAAGGAACAGTGAAATATATTAAATTTTGTCGACGGACATTGGTGAAGTCACTTTGCATCTGTCCCCAAGTTTAGTACACTATATATATACACACACGCATTAATCTTATAAACCAAACATATGTGAAGATAAAGATTAAATTCATAATTATTACGTCATAGAAAACAAACATTAATTATTAACTTAATAATAAATCTGAAGAAAACATCAAGTTAATACTTAGCTTAAAAATAATATTTCTCCATTACATATAAAAGCTTAGCACAAATTATTATTGCCAAAGGACATAATTGCTTCCCCAAAATGTATTTTTTTATTAATAATTTATTATATGAATGCTATACTACCATTAGTCTATTCTTATTAATCTTGAAAAAAAATTAATTTGATATGCATACAACAAATTTTGATAAGTGTTACTTATTAATTATCTCTCAATTGATTAAGCTTTCAATTTTAATTTTGAGTTAAATTTCATTTTAAGATATACTCTAGTCTCATAATTAGTTTAAAACTCACATACGTCAAGGAAACATAAATATAGTTAAATTATGCATGATTTAATAAAACACGCATGTTAAAAATTTACAAACTATTTAAAACAAATGAATCGTAATCATAGGATTCATTTGTAAATGACTTCCAATTAAAATTTATTTGCAAATGAATTTGTTGTGTTTGGTATGTTATAATTTAAAAAATATTATACACTAATTAATTAATTATATAAGCAATAATATTAATCATAATAATTATTTTTAATTGATGTAAAATTTTTTGTTGATTTAAGTAATTAATTTGAAAACTAAAAAAAAATATTAAGAATGTTACTATAGTTTTTAATTGCATTTGAAAATAATAGTTGATATTCAATTTTTGTAGTTTCATAGTAATAATAACTAACATTAGTATTAGACTTAAAAAAAATGTTTGCCAATCAGGTAGTGGTCTAGTTGGTCTTTTCACTTATATAAGGAGTGTCCTCTTGATCATAATTATTTTTACCAATTTAGTGAGTCAAGAGGAGGGCTATTCCTGTTGTGTAGTCCGCAGTATTATTTCGGCATTAAAAGCTTCCAATGAATTAAAAAAAATCTTGTCTGGAATTTTTCCAAAAAAATAAAAATATAAACTAACTTCATTATTGGATTAAAAAAAAATAATGTTGTTTTAGTTTGGAATTTTACAAAGAAAATAAACTTAAAAGGAAAAAAACAGTAAAAATAGTTGAGTTTATAGTAGAGGGTAAGGAAAATAAATTAAAAGAAAAAAAACAGTAAAAATAGTTGAGTTTATAGTATATGGTAATTTTATCTATAAACATTTCAATGGTCAATTTCGTAAAATTCATTTACAAATTCCATAAATTTTAGTAAAATTTGAGTTAGACATACTCAATTCCATAGATTTTAATTCATAAAATTTAAACCTGTATTTTTTTCACTACAAATGCAATATTTAGATTTTCAAACGAATTCTATAAAATTTTATGGAATTCAATTGTTCTAAACGAGCTTATTAAGATATCATTGTTTTTTTTATCTTTAACTCATTATTATATTAATAAAAATTATTTATTTAATGGAAGATCATAAATATTATCATAGAAAAAAGTAATTATTTATATATTTAAATTTAAAAACACCGAAAACATTCTGGAACATGAAAAAGAGAAATACCAAATGAATAGAGAGAGTAATTTGTACTTTTTTAAATATATCTTTATATTATTAACTATTAAATAATCCATAGTATTTATAATTAAACTATAAAAAGTATGCTAAATTATGATGAAACTAATCAAAATTTGACTTTTTTTTTACTATAAAGATTAACGCAATAGAAGTTAAGAAAATTAGTCTAATGTTGATGGCAATAATAATAGTTTTGTTAAAAAAATTAAAAAAATACACATTAAATAGAAATATAATAAAAACTTCAAAATTGTTCTCTTCAATAAAAAATATAATTATTATCCGAGATAAAAAAAAAAAAAAAGAAAGTGGTATAAAAATTATTTGATGGATGGCATAAACTATTTATAGATGAGATGGGATAGGCAATAATTGACCATTCATTTGATGAGATTGAAGACTTAGAAGAATAAGACTCCAAACATGCCACGTTGATACTATAAGCAAGCAATGGGTCCCAGACCCAGTCTTGATTTACGCGTGTTAAATGACAGCTGGGTAAGTTATGTTTTCGTCGGTTGAAAGCGACGCACGTCACGTCTTACAATATCAAAAAGGTCAAAATTAAAAGTACAGTTACACTCACTGTCACTGACCAAAATGGCTTGGTTAAAAACCAATTCAAGCACTCAAACTCCACTTCTCTTTGGGAAAGGGCTTCATTTCACCAAAGGTCCTTCACATATAACCACTGTTACACCATCGGCTCTTAATTTTAATTTGTAATGATAAAATTCCTAAATAACTGTTTGTGTAACGGTAAAGCAATTCAGATCTAATTTCCGGTGAGATGAAGCCGGAAAGATGATTTCATGTAGGTGCAATTTTCTGATATAGAGATTGGTATGTTCTTTGACCATGGGTATCATTTGATTCACGTAATAGTATAGAATAACACGAATTTTGAAACATTTATGCGTAATACATTTATATTGAATAATGATTCTTAGTTTTTCTGAAATCGAAAGTTTGAATATACAATGACTTATGTTATGAACTATTTATAAAATTTTTTATGGAATATAAATTTTGTGGCGGTGAAGAATATTTCCTCAGTTCCGTTAAATTTGATAGTTTTCGACTTTTTTTTCATTTTAGACATTATTTTTTAAAAATCAAATAACATTAATTATTTTATTCCAATTTTATCCACATCGCAGTAAACTTTATATTAATTGAATGAGCATTCATTAAGGTGAAATTGTAAGGAGGTCAGAAATTACACTGTCCCACAAACGTGGAGATGGAAAAGAATGGTAAGCCAACTTGACCATAACTAACATTAGATGAACTTCATTTTTAATATTTTATCACAAAATGGATGTCAATTAATTTATTGTTGAATACTACCTCTGTTCTATAATATTTATCGAAAAAATAAATTATTTTAAAATATTTATGACATTTGTAGTTTCAATGAGTAATAAATATTTTTTTTCATATTTACCCTTTATATATGACCAATAATTACTATTAGAATTTAAAATTTTTTTTAAAGAATTAGTACAAAATTAAAGGTAATATAATCAATTTATTTAATAATTTATTATACTTTAAATAAATTTAATGAAATTTTAAGAAATGTGATATCCCAAATATAACAAATACGTATTTACTTTTTGATCAAGGAGACATGAAATCAAGTTTTCTTTTTCTCTTTTTTGTAAGTTCTTATATTCTTCTACTAATTTTTTAATTTTGGAGGGCAAAAGCTACATTTTTTTAGTGCTTGCATTAAGAATGTTTGACACTACGCTTGGGTTTATTGGCCCTGCAACTGTCCACCATATGCTGTCCTACACCTTCACATGTGGTGGATTGAGTAAAAGTGTGGATACATGTGGTTGGGCTGTGGCTCAATTAAGTTATCTTCCACATTTAACTTCTTTTTTTTTTATTTATTTTTACAATATCCAGCACTTGGACTAAAATATATTTAAACAAAATGCTCATGACGGTGCCAACTTTAAATTTTAAATTTCTAATAGATTTTTTTTTAAATTTAAAAATGTTATTATCATCCCTCATAGATAATTAAAAAATTATGCCAAGTAGATTGATATACCTCAAATGTTATTTCTTTTCAGATTTATTTTATGTTAAAATTAAATTAATTTTGCTCTAAATTAAAAAGTTGTATTAAATTATTTTTTTATTGGCAGATAATATTTTATTTTATTAAATTATAAAATAAAAAAAAACTTATCAAATTTAAAAAAACTAAATCCGAGCCAACAGGCTTCCCCTATACATATAAGTCTAAACTTTAGTTTGATAAGTAAAAATATCTAATTATCAAAAACTTTATACAGACAGTAAAACTTATTTTAAATTATATTCCATCGATGAAAATTGAAAAAAATAATAATTACGGCCTATTCTGAATATGAATAAAAATTATTATTCTTTAGTTTCCATTTTCCTCTCATATCTGTTCACTTATGGTTCTCATTTCCCTTCCTCTCCACGCCATTTTTGCCCCTAAAGGACTCAATCAATACAAATCCATTATTAATGATCATCCAATACCTAATTACCTAAACCAAGAGCCTGCCATGCATGCACATTAGCATTCCTGGACAAGTTTTTTGGGCCCCCAAAATCTGGTTCATCATGGACTAGACTGATGAAGCCCATAAGATCTATTGGGCTTTTTACTCCCTTGAGGAGAATATAAAGATTTCTCCTCGTAGAACATTTATTGCACTACGACCACGTTTAATTCCGGAAAGTGTTATTCGATAAAAAATCTCTAATCCAAGGCAGAAAGAGTAAACGACATCAAGTGGGGTTTTTTCACATGCTTTTTTTTTTTTTTTTTTTTTGCAGATTAGTCATAAGTATCTAAATTTTGGTTCATGATTAATGATTAGATGTAAGAAAGAAATGAATAACGTGGTGTCAGATACAACAGCATCTTACTTTTTATCTCTATCCACCAAACTTTCCATTTCCATCTAAATATCTGATTTCCGACATGAACCATCATTGCAAACATGTCTTGGCCCTATATCATTGGAAAAGCTATACAAATAATTGCACATCTGTCATGGAAAATGTATGTAGATTAGCTTTTTCATTTTTATATATATATAATTGTTTTGCTATTAAAAAGGAGTGTGTTATATTCTGAATCCATAACTATACGTTGCTATCTAGTCTTCATTCATCCATGTGCACATGAAATTTTGGATGTTAGGTTTACGAGCTGAGGAGGTCAGAAAGTCTCTGCATAATTAATTAATAACCTCAAGTAACGTTATAACAAATAAATACTGTCAATTTTGTGTGGACCAAAACCTCTGTGTTTCATCTTTTATACGTTAAAAAAAAGGATTAAGGGTAGTTTAATATCGAAAATATTTTAGAATGAATGATTGCCACTCTTTTTTTTAAATGAAGTTGAAAAATTCATTTTTATAAATAGATGGATCGATCCGATTCAGATAATATTTAATTTTGACCAATAAGCTAAAATACTAGTGGTAATACAAAAAAAAAAGAAATTGTTTAATCTATTTAAAAGAATAAACAAATAAAAGGGATTTTCCTTGATCCTAAAAACAGATTTTAATTGGCAAAAAAGAAGTAAAATAAGAACACTACATTATCCTCTAGAATTCAAGAGAGAGGAAGCTTTCACTTGTAGAAAACCAAGATTAAAGAGTTTTTTTTTATTTTTTTTATAAATTTCAAAAAAAGAAAAAAAGGTAGTAAATAAATAAAGAGACAATATTATCATTAATTAATAGACCTAATCAAAATCCGTTCCCTAACATTTTGGGCATCTAATATCTTAATAAGATGATGAAGGTTAGGTTAAGGAAGTGAAAACAGTAATTGTCACCAATAAATATGAAATGAAATATGTCAAATTACAAATATAATTTATTGAAAATAATTAGACTTCATAAAATCATATCCAAAATAAACATTATTTTATAATTAGATACATAAAAAGAGAACCAGACAGTATATATGATCTGGTTTAGGGTAATTAAACAACATGGACATCGTGAAACCGTTACACACAAACACACAAATAGATATATAATTTTATTTAATTAAAAGAGATGGTGGTGTTTCTTTCCATGAGCTTCCTCATCTTCCTTTTTGGCTTCTTTCTTTTCATGATGCTCATGCAAGACAAATCCTCCGGCTCCCACGGCAGCCGTCGCCGCGATCTCCTCCTTTAATTTATGGCTGTGGGCATGCTCTGGGTCCTTTTTAGCCTCATGCTTCTCATGCTGCATATCAATAGCTAAATTTAAATTTCCCCATTACTTTAAAAAAAAAAACAAAATTAAATAATTTTTTTCTCAATAAAAATAGTAAAATAAGATGAATATTAATTTGATTTATTTACCAAAGCGTAAGCGCCGGCAGCAGCAGCGCCTAACTCGCCGAGGTGCTCAAGATGCTTGTGGTGCTTCTCCTCCTTCTTGTAGTCAACTTCTCCTCCTTCTTCGCCTTCCTTGTGGTGGTGGAACAGGTGGTGGTGGTGTTTCTCTTCTTCCATGGTGGTGAACCGGTGGCTAGTGTGTCTTTGTTGCAGTGTGGAAATTCAGTTCGGAGAAATGGGGCTATTTATAGCTGTTGGAAGCGAAATTGACGGATTATATGTATATATAGATATATACATATATTCAATTAGTGAGCTGTATATGATTGTCAGAAATTAATACGAACCCTTTTATTATACCAAAGATAATACTTATCTATACATCATCAACGTTTCCACCACGTCCCCACATATAATTATACAAATATTATCCAATTAATTATATAATTAGTAACTGTCTGCTGAGACAATAATGACATAATTTTAGAAAATAATATGAATTAGTATCATTTTATTTAATTTTCAAGAGTAGCTTTATACCATTTTTTATTATGAAATTAATCTCATTTTAGTGATCAGGACGATCTCCCTCTGTATGCTTCTCTATGTATATGTACATGTACATGTGAGATTAATAGAGAGGGAATGTTTAGACAGGTAAAAAATTACTTACTCCAATATAGAGAGGGAATTTTTTTCGATTATTATTCTAGTAGAGTTTATTTTAACTCCAATATATATATTTCAAATTTACTTACTCCAAACGAGAACGAATTTTTAAATATTCACAATGCTTAATTTTAATGATTAATAAATGGTGCGGTGAGCGTAAAACACATCTTCAAATTATACATGGCAGAGTAGCATAATTATACATGTAGAGAAAATATATTTGTACGTAAAGACAAAGCTGTTATAGTAAGTTATGTTAATAGAAAATTACAATTTATGCTATACATATGTTTAGCTTGGCACTATCGAAAAGCTAAAAATTCAAAAAGTAAATTAAAAAAAGAAAAAAAAGAGATGCCATATGTGCAAGCTTTAGTGGAATAAAAATTGCAAGTTAAATCACATATGCTTTTAAAATTATGTTTTATTTTGAATGGCATTTTCGTATCACTTTTAATGTTCAACTTATGTTTTTCGCCTCCTGAATTGGATTATATTATTCTATATTATGCATACAACTTTTCTAATCACACATCATTCAAGAGGGAAAGATATCTCTCATTAATATTTTAATATATTTATTTACATATTTCTTGCTCATAGGCCATATTATATTTAAATATGGTATAAATTATTAATTATTCTCTAATTAATTTATTTTAATTATTGTCTAATTCTCTCATAATGAATATTTGAGTTATACTATATTATTTAATAGGCAAAGGCATGTACTTGTATTTTTATTCTCTATATCATAATAAAAGTGCAGGTAGCACAATTAAACGGAGGTTGATAAATTTGGATTTAAGCAGTCCATAAATAGTCTATCAATTCAGATATCATTAAGTCCATAGTTCAAACATCTCTAGTTCACCAAGCGACCTAAGTAGTCTAATTTCGTTAGGAGACTTAAGTGGCTTAACTTTCTCTGTCCATAGTTCGGAAAGAAACAGTTCACCAGGTGGCCTAAGCGGCCCAACTTTCTCTGTCCATAGTTCGAACATAAACACTTAGCCAGGAGGCTTAAGCGGCTCCAATCCCTACGTCCATAGTTCGGACATATACAGTTCAGCAAGTGGCCTAAGTGGCCCAACTCCCTCCGTCTATTGTTCGGACATAAATAGTACATTAGGTGGCCTAAGCGGCTCAACTCCCTCCGTCTATAGTTTGGACATATATAATTCGCCATGTGGCCTAAGCAGCCCAACTCGCTAGGAGTCCATAGTTCGGACATTCTCTAAATGGCCTAAGCGGCACAACTAATTAAGTCCATAGTTCAGACATTTTTTTAGAAGCCAAAGCGGCCCAACTCACCAAGAGTCCATAGTTCGAACATTCTTCAAATAGTCTAAGCGGCCTAATTCATTAAGTCCATGGTTCGAACATTCTACCAAAAGCCAAAGCAGCCTATCTCGCTAAAGAATCCATAATTTAGACATATGTAATTCTCCAATTTAGAATTAAGCAATCCATAAATAGTCCATTAATTTGGACATAAGTAATTCTCCAGTTTGGACTTAAGCAGTCCTATAACGCCCTGACTCCAACCACCAGAGGAATTGTCCGCTTTGGATCAAGCCGATTCCATCCCATACTAGATGGGTGAGACCCGCACGATTTTGTCCTACAGGTGAAATGGGAACTCCCATCTTAGGATTTCTATCAAGCGAGCATGCTTAACCCTGGAGTTCTTCCAACTCTTCAGCCATTCCACCAAAAGGCACCTCTGATGATTAGTTACCCCCTTTCGATATATGATCCAATTCATTCATGTGTCCCGCATTTCACTACCTTAGCTAGCCTGTCATCCTAGAAGCTTGCTAGGAACCCTCTTTACCCGCCCTCTTAGGATCGCTTTGTCAGATCGATATGTCATAGGCCCACCAGCTTCTGCGTAGTTCGTCCTTGAACCATATATCTACTGGAGGGGGTCAAGCTCTAATACCAAATTATAACGTTTTGACTCCAACCATCAGAGAAATTGTCCGCTTTGGATCAAAACAGTTCCAAACCATACTAGATCAGCAAGACCCGCACGGTTTTGTCCCGCAGGTGAAATGAAAACTTTTTAGGAAGTCACCCATCCTAGAATTTCTGTCAAGCGAGCACGCTTAACCCTGAAATTCTTTCGACTCTCCAGCTATTCCACCAAAATGTGCTTTTGATGATTAGTTACCCCCTTTTCGATATATGATCCTTCTTGTGTCCCGCATTTCACTATCCTAGTTAGCCTACCATCCTAGAAGCTCACCAGGAACTCTCTTTACCCGCCCTCTTAGGATCGCTTTGCAGAGTCGAGATGTCACAAGTCCATAAATAGTTTATTAATTTAGACATAAGCAATTCTTCAATTCGAACTCAAGCAGTCCTCAACAAATTCAAATTTAAGTAGTCCAGCAATTCAAGCTTAAAACAACTCATATTTTAGCCATCCGTCAATTCAAACTTAAATATTTGTTGGACATAAATGACCAACACTTTTTTGAGGGACTATTGTTAACATACAATAATAAAGTATATTAAATAATAATACTAAACTCCTAAATAAACTCTAACTAATAGATACCACAATATTCTCACTATCTTTATCCTAGTAGAGTTTATCTTAACTTCAATATATATATTCCAAATTTACTCCAAGAGGGGATGAGTTCTCAAATACTTTCAATATTCAATTGTGATGGTTAACCGTTGTCATTTAATTACATTTCTTAATTTATGTGAAAATAAAAAGTGGACTACCGTTTTGAGACGGAGGTAGTATTGAAAAATATAAAGAAAATAAAATTTTCTCTGGTTAATCATATTGATTTCTTATTTGAATGTAAATTTTGTTCACTAATTAATATGGTAATAAGATACAAAATGACAAACATTTATTAATTATGAATATTAATTTAATTATGAATTTTGAGAGAAAAATATTTAATTTTCTTTTAAAAACTATGAATAAATTGCAAAATTGATCAGTAAGAAAATCCTAAAATTCTATGGTAATATTTAATAACATATATCAATAATATTACATTTTGTTTATATATTTGCTTCTCATATTAACGTCAAACCAATAAACTCAGTAATTTTTTTTAGAAGGAATAAACTCGGTGTCTATACGTTTTCTTTTATGGAATATTACATTCTGATTTTGTTAGAACGTAAATAAAAATAAATAACTTGCAACGCAGGTTAAAGAAAACTAGAAATGGGGAGGAACATTAAGATTACCAAAGATGTTTTTACTAAGTTTATATAATCAAACAAAATTAATTTTATTCGTTGAAAAATAAAGATAAAATAATTTTAATTTATCATATTAATTTTTATTTAAATTTATATTTTATTGGATATAATAATAAATTATATTTTATGCTTATATATGGTATATATTAAATACAGTAAGAATATAATATTTTTAAAAATTTTAATTTATCGATTGAAAAAATAAATGATTTTAATTTCTTCCATAAATCCAAATTCTATCCGATAAATTATGTAATTATTTATATTATATTATATATATAAAGAATATAATATTTTTAAATATTTAATTCTATCATTAGAAAAATCAAAGTAATTTAATTTTAATGGGTTATATTATATTATATAATAAGTATATAGTAAATATAATATTATTTAATTATTAATTTTAATAAATATTTAATTCAATTGATTATAATTTTTTACAAATAACTTATTATACAAAAAGTAAATATAATTTATCATTAAGAAATATATTAAAAGATTTATTATTTACTAAAAAATAGATAATAAAACTCACTAAAATTATATGTGAGAATTATAATTATAAGTCAATTAGTAAACATTATACTGATACAAAGTAATTAATTTGCTTAATTATATTGGTGTCTTATTTGAATTTAGTTATATTGGCTAGAAAATAAAATAAAAATCTTTAATAGTCTATGAAATAATTATAAGTTTAATAAAGTAAAAACTTTATTTGAAAATTTTTATAATAATTGAAATTTTTATTTAAATATAAATATAACTAATTAAATAATTTTTAAATTGTTCTAAAATACTTTTTGGATTTTAATTTGTTAATATTTTCATTCAAATTTTATAGGAAATGATAGAAGATTATAGTAAATATTTTAATTATTTTTTTACAAAGAATTAAAATAACAATGAGTATCATTCTTGAGAGATAATAAAAAATATAAATTAAATAATGAGGATTTAACTAGCATTACAAAGAAATTATCACTACCTTAACTAGAGAATTGTCATGAATAACAAATTAATTTGTAATAATTAATATCACTTCTATAGTTGATGTTCATTTTCTCTCAAGAATTTTAATTTTGGAGTTAAACAATTTTTCTGTAACTTCGTGAAATTAATTAAATACAACATGCAAAATACAAAAAATTGTCGTATTATTTCATCTTAATTACTTCTAATTCAATGTTGCTTAACCTAATCTTAAGGTTATATTATCTAAAAATGAGCAAAATGATCTAAATCTTAATAATGTAATGGATAACCTAAAAAGGTCATAGGAGCCCCTCTTTCTCTTCCCTTCACCGTTTAATATTTTTTTTTTTCCATTTTCTCCATTGAAACACAAATCAAGCATTTAAATACGGGGGTGACTGATTCTTGTCTTTTGTCATGGTCTCTCCTCGTATTTTTAGTTTTGCTGTAAGTTTTTATGTTTTTCTTTTCAATAAATTACAGATCTATGTTTGTTGTGACATATATGTATGTTATTTATGTTTTTACTATTATTTTGTGTGGAGTTTATGATTTCTCCATTTTATGCGGAGTACTTGTCTTATTTTTTTTGGTTTTATTTGGAAAGGTTTACAATTTATGGAGAATTTTTTAACTGCACCACAATTTTTGTTTTTTAGAGCCTAATAATGCAACATGTTCTTCTATTGAATGTAGTGGTTCAAATCTTCTGTCGTAAGCTATAATACCCTGAAATTTTTATTTCGAAACATTCCCATTTAAATTTAAATTGTCAATTATTAGCCAATAATATTACGCCACGTAATATTATGGGGATCGAAAATCATTTTGGTTCGCCCGAAAATTTATTGAATAACCATTAATCGATTAAAAATCGGACCAATATTTCTTTAATTAGACCGAATTAATTTAAATTAGACCC